>CAUYLG010069467.1:0-110013 GCA_963573385.1 Cacajao melanocephalus | reverse complement strand
TCTCCTCCCACCACCACTTAGTATTAGGTATCCCTGGTACCAAGTCCCTATCTTCCAGGAGGGTGTGATGGCTCTCCAGTACCCCTTTCCCCAATATTTGGATACTAAATTCTTTGAACAATGTCTTTTTTTTTTTTTTTTTAAGACAAGAGTTTTGCTCTTGTTGCCCAGTCTGGAGGAGTGCAGTGGCACGATCTTGGCTCACTGAAGCCTCCACCAACTGGGTTCAAGTGATTCTCCTGTCTGCTAGGAGGACAGGAGTAGCTGGGATTACAGGTGCCTGCCACTATGCTCGGCTAATTTTTTGTATTTTCACGTTGGCCAGGCTGGTCTCAAACTCCTGGCCTCAGGTGATCCACCTGCCTTGGCCTCCCAAAGTGCTGGGATTACAGGCATGAGCCACTGTGCCCCGTCTGAGCAAGGTTTTTTGTACAATTTTTTTCCCCTTAAAGGAGGTGTTTTAGTTATAAATACCTTCAAAGAGTAAACAAAATTCCTAGAGAATAAAAAAGCAGAGCCATGGTGATTGTGTAATGTTACCTGATAGGAACCACAGGTGGATTAAATACTGTATTGTAATTTCTTGGAGAAAGGGCAATGGTGCGGAATTTACGATGAGAAGAAACATTCTGGGTTGGGTGTGATGGCTCATGTGTGTAATCCTAGCCCACTAGAAGGCTGAGGCAGGCAGATCACTTGAGGTCAGGAGTTTCAGACCAGTCTGGGCAATATGGTGAAACCCAGTATCTACAAAAAAAATTAAAAAGTAGCTGGGCATGGTGGTATGCCAGTAGTCCCAGCTACTCGAGAGGCTGAGGCAGGAAAATCGCCTGAACCCCAGAGGAAGAAGTTGCAGGTAGCTAAGATCACGCCATTGCACTCCAGACTGGGCAACAAGAGGGAAACTCTGTCTCAAAATAAACAAACAGGCTGGGCGTGGTGGTTCCCATCCGTAATCCCAGCACTTTGGGAGGCAGAGGCAGGTGGATCACCTGAGGTCAGGAGTTTGAGACTAGCCTGGCCAACATGGTGAAACCCTGTCTCTACTAAAAATACAGGCATGGTGGTAGGTGCCTGTAATCCCAGCTACTCAGGAGGCTGAGGCAGGAGAATTGCTTGAACCTGGGAGTTAGAGGTTGCAGTGAGCCGAGGTGGCTCCACTGTACTCCAGCCTGGTAACAGAGTGAGACTCCGTCTCAAATACATAAATAAATAAATATTAAGGGGTTTGTAGGAAATCAGCTAAGGAATATAAACACGTATACAAACTCCATGTTTTAGTACTGAAACTTAACATGTGCTTTGTTCTTTTAATCTTATTAAAGGATGCCTAAATTAAAAGACCATTCTTTGAATTTCTAGAACAAATAGTTTGTGTTGGGGCTACTGAAGGCACAATATAGATCAGTGTAATTGAAATATATCTTCAATATATTTGCTTCCTCTTTGCTTCCTTTCTTTCAAAGACTGATCCTTCAACAAATGCACATTTTCATTGACTCCAAAAAATTTCATTCAAAGTTTGGTCTCTATTGCCTGACTTCCTAGAGTAGGTTAGTTTCCTTGTTTTATGTCAATTTCCAATGGTATTTCCTCCTTCTCTACTTGTATCTCACTTTTTGAATGTTGTTCTTTCTCACCTATAAACTCTATGAAGCCAGGGACAGTGTCTTATTTGTTCAACTGTTGTAACACAGTGACTGGTACATAATACCTGTTTGTAATTATTTGTTAAATTAATTGATTTGAATATGCTATCACTCTTGGGAGAACTTGCAATCTCCCTAATTTTTAATGTGTTGTTGATTGAATTTAAATAAAATACATATTATTAATAGCTTCATGAGGCCAAAAGGTAAAATATTAAATGAAAATGTAGAAAATCATCAAGAATGTAAAAAATCATTGAGAAATACTTATTTTTATCTCCATGGCTGCTTCTATTCTTGTTTAATGAAACTGATAACCCAAGCACGCCTTTCCTGTAAGCTCCAGTTGGTCTCTCTCCAACCCCTTTAACTCTTCATCTCCGAGTTTAGTAACTGAATTGATGTTAAAGCAGTTCCTGGATAGGATGTGGTTTAAAACTGTTTTAAAGTTTCTTATGTGAAAATCCAGATTTAGGTCCTGGCCTGGCGCGGAGGCTCATGCCTGTAATCTCAGCGCTTTGGGAGGCTGAGGTGGGCGGATCGCTTGAAACCAGCCGTAGCAGCATGAAGGGACTCTCCATGCCCCACTACAAAACAATACGAAAAAATGAGCTGGGCGTGGCGGCACACCCTGTAGTCCCAGCTGCTCGGAGGATGAGGTGGGAAAATCACCTGGGCTCCAGAGGCGGAGGTTGCAGTGAGCCCAGGCCGTGCTACTGTACTCCAGCCTGGGCAACAGACCGACTCTGTGGCAACAAAACCAAACCAAACCCGAATTATAATCAATTGCGGAGGATGGTAATTCAATTAAAAAGGTGTACTAAATTCTTTTAAATAGTAAACTGCCCTAGTCCAGCCTACAACATTGATTCAACTGACCAAAAATACTTTTCAGACCACGACTAAACATTGTAGCGATAGAAAATATTTTTTTTTTCCTAAATGATGAAAGAAAAAAACCAGAGAAGACGTTAAGAGAGAACACATGGAAAAAAGCCCATCTCATACCCCACCATGTCTCCATTCTAATGTTTCTTCTACTTTCCAGTGCTTTCCGTGTCATTAAACTAGTTCAGAATTCAAGATCAATGAGATCTCAGTCCTTTGCCATTTTCCTTTTCAGATACAGGATAGGGAGAGGACAGGTTTAGGGTTGTGCCTTCCACCAAGCACATTCAACGACAGCCTCACTTAGAATTCCCAGACACCACCTGTCTTCCTGGGTCTTGAAAAAGTGGGAAAAAAGTGAGGTTGGCCCACTCTCTGCCAGTGATCCTGTGGTGTGGCGGGTGCGTATCTCTATCTCATACAATGGGCGGAGGTGAGGCCCAGGACCCGGTCCTTCGTACTGTTTAGAGTCTCTGAAAGCCCTCATCTTTAATTAGCAGGGAAAAGAAAAGTCATCTGACGAGCTCGAGTGCGGGTAAAGTACCAGTTAATGAACAAGAGCTTTCGTGTTCATTAAGAACTCTGGCAGAGTTCAACGGCAGAGGGCACAATACTCACTGGCCATGGCCAGCTGCTGGCTGCCAGGAGGGACAGAGCCTAAGGACCGCTGGGACTTGTAGTCCGTCATGTTTCCCTCGGGATTGCCGGTCCCCGGACGAGAACCACAACCCCCAAGGTGCACCGCGCGCCTGTCTTCACCGCCCTCTCCGAGGCCGGCTCAGGAACCTCCCGGGAAACTGCCCCCCCCGCCCCGCCCTCGTACGCACGCGTCACGTTTGTTTACCCTGAAGCTCCGCCTCCGGCCATCCCCCGGCTCTCCCCACTCCTCCCTGGAATGCCGTCATGCGGCGATGAATATTCATTAGGCACAGGCGGCCCTCCCGCCCTGCCAGCCTCCCGCCTTCCCGCTTGCCGGCGCGTGATTAATATTCAATGAGCCCAGCTCCGCGGCTGGTTCGCTGGGGTGAGGCCCGGGGAGCGGGCGGGGCCGGCACTGGGGTGCCCGCGACAGGGGCGGGGAGGGCGTGTGTTGGGGGTGCGGTGGCGGCGAGGCGGGCGCGCGGGATGGAACACGGAGACACCGACGGAATGCTCCGAATCGCCACATAATCCCCTGGAACGGCCGAGCCGAACGCCATTGGCTTCCTCCTTCTCCGCGCGCCGCCGCTGTCTCCCACCTCCGCCTCATCGCCTCCCTCTCCACCCGCTGCCTCCGGAGCTGGGGGGGAAACGCGAAGCCCCACTGCAATGGAGCCCGCCGCCGCGGCCACGGCGCAGCGACTCCCCGAGCCCTGCAGGGAGGACCGAGCTTCGGCTCCGGCGGCCGCCGCTGCGGCAGCGGCAGCGGCGGCGGCGGCGGCGGCGGCAGCGGCTGCGGCGGCTTTGGCGGCGGCGGCCGGGGGCGGCCGGAGTCCGGAGCCCGCGCTGACCCCGGGGACCCCGAGCGGCGGGAACGGCGGCGGCGGGGCGCGGGAAGAGGCCCCGGGTGAGGCGCCGCTGGGGCCGCTGCCGGGCAGGGCAGGGGGCACCGGGCGCAGAAGGCGGCGCGGGGCGCCCCTGCCCAACGCCGGCGGAGCTGCCCCCGTGCCCGGGGCGGGCGGCGGCGCCAACTCCCTCCTGCTGAGGAGAGGGCGGCTGAAGAGGAATCTGTCCGCTGCCGCTGCGGCCGCCTCGTCGTCGTCGTCGTCGTCGTCCTTGGCCGCTGCTGCCTCGCACTCCCCCAGCGCCGCCGGCCTCCCCGCCTCCTGCTCGGCCTCGGCGTCGCTGTGCACCCGGAGCCTGGACAGGAAGACGCTGCTCCTGAAGCACCGGCAGACGCTGCAGCTGCAGCCGTCGGACCGGGACTGGGTGAGGCACCAGCTCCAGCGCGGCTGCGTGCACGTCTTCGACCGCCACATGGCCTCGACCTACCTGCGCCCGGTGCTCTGCACGCTGGACACCACGGCCGGCGAGGTGGCTGCCCGCCTGCTGCAGCTGGGCCACAAAGGCGGCGGCGGCGTCGTGAAGGTGCTGGGCCAAGGGCCCGGAGCCACCGCCGCCCGGGAGGCCGGCCCCGGACTCGCGCCCCCGGAGCCGCGGGACTCCGAGGCGCCGCCCGAGAGGAGCGCGCCGGGTGCCGTCGGGGGTCCTCCGTGCGCGCCCCCCGCCGACCTGCCCCTACCCGCTGGCGGCCCGGGCGGGTGGACGCGCCGCGCCAGTCCCGCGCCCTCGGACTTCAGCCCCGGCGAGCCATTCTCGGGGGGCCCTGCCTCTCCGCCCCACGCCCCTCGACCTGTGGCCTCCGACACCGAGAGCTTCAGTCTGAGTCCCAGCGCCGAGAGCGTGTCCGACCGGCTGGACCCCTACAGCAGCGGCGGCGGCTCCTCGTCGTCGTCGGAAGAGCTCGAGGCCGATCCAGCCTCGGCCCCGACGGGGGTCCCGGTCCCGCCCCGCCGTCCCGGCCGCCCTGCGCAGCCCCGGCCGCCTTCCCAGACAGCCTCTTCGCCTCCGCCGCAGCAGAAAGCCCCGAGGGCCGTCGACAGCCCGGGCGGGGCCGCCCGCGAGGGGCCGTGCGGGGAGAAGACGGCGACAGTCGCGGCCCCGGGAGGCCCCCAGTCGACTCCCGGAAGGAGCGGGGCGACGGCGGAGAAAGCGCCTCCGCCGCCCCCGCCGCCCACCCTGTACGTGCAGCTCCACGGAGAGACCACCCGGCGCCTGGAGGCGGAGGAGAAGCCATTGCAGATCCAAAATGACTACCTCTTCCAGCTGGGATTTGGGGAGCTGTGGAGGGTGCAGGAGGAAGGCATGGACTCGGAGATTGGCTGCCTCATTCGCTTCTATGCAGGTAAGGAAGGCACCTGCCTTGACGGGTGGGTGCAACGCTGCCGAGGACCGAGGAGTGATTCAAATTGCTTGTCAGTTTGCCCGACCCAAGAGTCAGTGCGGGTCCTGGTGAGTCTTTGTCTTAAACTTTACAGCTTTTTCGTAGAGTCTGTGTAGTACTAAACTGAGCAATCTGTAAATCTCCGCGTTTTATCAATCTTGAGGGCTGAGAGGTTGGAAAGCAATGTGGAGGAGGTGGCTGAATCACCAGGAAGTACAGAAAGCAGAGCCCCCTGAAAGCTGCAAGAGCACGTTTAACCATAAAGGTGCTTCCTCAGGGACTTGGGTTTCAGGCTGTTTGGGATTTCAGGTAAACTGTCACGTGAGCAAGCATAAGACAGAAGAAATGACAGCAGAAAAGCTCTACAACACTCTTGCCTGCATTTGACTGTCCAGTTGAGCTTTCTAGCTGTGTGTGCCACCGGGAGCTCCTGACTTGTCAACTGGTGCCTTTGTTTATTCAGCTCTGCCACGCTCATAAATTACCCATGGAGTCCTCAGTAGAGATCTGACAAAAGGGTCATTTTTTCACTGATACTTTTCCCCAGCGCTTTTTTACTCGATTTCTGTTTTGTCTGCAAGTTTGTCTTGCATAAAAAAATGATTTTTCCTGTTTTCTTCTCGAATTTCTTCCAACCTTTATGGTCAGAACTGACCACTGCTGTAGGAGTTGCAGGAGGGTTCACAAGAAGGATTTAGGTGGTTACTGTTTCTTCAGATGTGATCTAAAATCTTCTCCATCTTTTTTCAGTACATTATCAAATTCTTGGCTAGGGGTGACCCACGTAATATTTCTCTTTTGGCTAAAGACTTGGCTAGTACTAAATTCAGGAGCTATATAGGTCCTGGATATTGTACTTGAGTTTGATAAGTAGTTTGCATCCTTTTCCTCCTCTGGTTTGAATAATTATGTTCTCAGTGATAAGGAATTTTATTTAAAGTTAGCATAGCAAAATTAAATCAGGAGTGTTAAATCTTCGTCAGCTTTAGGTTTTTAGGTTGTAGGTGATGGTGGAAGAATAATCATACTTGTAAATCCTTTAATTTGTAGTCATTCTTTACAATTTAATGTCTTTCGGTCCAGCTTGTGTCCCAGTGGCAGTTTAATTAGTTTGCAAGAAGAAATCTTTACATCTTTACTCCCACATTGAAATATGCAAGACTGACAGCATTTCTAGTGAGATGCCCTTTTAAATTTCTTAGAAGTTTTTCTGAAATTCTTAAGTGAATTTCTGACGAATCTTTTCCTTGTAAAGAAAACCAAATAATAATACAGTAGCGTTTGTAGTATCTGAAGACAGTTTGTCAACTGGATGACATGCCTTTTAAAGTTTATGGCCCAGGAAATAGATAATTTTTTATGTAACATCAACAGCTGTATCTTTTTCTCCTGTAATTCATGTAATTTGTAAAATATTACTATTTTACAAAGCATTAAAAATAGATGTCCTTATACCTACATGGAAGGAAATGTTTATAAGACAAGGGATGTATTAAATAGAGTTTGAACACATTTTATATGGAAAGAGTGTTATCCCTTGTTTTGCTCGTGATTGATATGTCCATTGTGACAAATGTCCATGGAAAGGTTTTGGGTGTCATAGTTATGAAATTTAAATCTTTGTTTCCCTTCGATTCTCTTCAAGAGTGTCCCAAATATTCTAGTGGGTAATAAGCACTTGTTTTTTCCTCAAAACTCATCTTAATATTAAAATGACAAGTCTTTCTTAGTTAAATGTTTGTTTTGTTCTCTATGAAAAGCAGTAATTGTTACCTCATTCCGCACTTAACTGCCTTATTTCTATATGCACAGCCATAAATGCATGTATGCCTCTGAGTATATGCTTACAACTAATAAAGTGGGGATGCCACACACAATAGCCACTCTGTTCTTGAATTTAAAGCAGTGTACAGGTGTCCTAGAAGAAAGATGCCTGATTGTTACAAAGTTTTTTTTGTAACTGCTTGTTTTTTAAGCAAAGTTGAGATTATTTTAAGCCTAGGTTAATATGCCACACATCTTTGCTATTATTCATTTGCCATAGAACACAATTTAGTGTATGGTGAATCCACTTGAATTTGTGCAAAGAAGTTCAGTTATTGATGAACGAAGTGTAATCTCACTTATGGAAGCATTGTCAGGACTTCACATATAGTGAAGGTTTGCACCAGGCTAGAAGTGATTCCTAGAAATTATCTCTGTGTTCCAACAGAATATAGGACACCTCATCAGGAGAGAGTTACATTTTGGTAGAAGTTCTTTTTTTTTTTTTTAAGAGAATAATTAATGTTTGTTTTAGTTGACACCTTTTATAGGGTTTTTTGAAAATTCTGTACCCCATTGGTAATTTTATATATAACTTATTTTTAAATTTATTGCTGCATGTTGTTTATGTATAGTTGGGGTTCAGGATAGCTAGGAAGTTGCTTTCAAATTCTTTTGAATATTTGTTTCTTTATTTAAATTGAGCTTACCTACCGTCTTAAGGGTCTACTCTCTTGAAAATCACCTTTCTATTAAATCTTAGTGTTTGTAAGCTGACTAGAGTTGTTCTTTAATGGGTTTGAAACCCATTTGTGGTTGCTTTGAATATTTAAATATTTATTTGGGTAAAGTAAAATGAAAGTCTTTAATAAACAAAAAGGCCTTTGGTAAAGGTACTATCTAATTACAGAGTTGATAATGAAAATTTGGTTTGAAAATTGTTATAGCATCTACCAGGCCACCATTCTCTTAGCTGACTTAAGATATGAAAAAATTTAATTAGCTTTATCTGAAGTTACTTAAGTATTTAACATCCTTTTAAAATTAGACATCTTAAATTTTGCCTGAAAGAGAGTAATTATAGGTTAAAAAAATTCAAGAACTTTGGTTGCCTAACATAAGTTATGGACTCCTAAATGTGAATGAGCTTTTGTTTTCGACTCTCTGGGGAGCCTTTGTCATTGATGTAGGGCAGCATTAAACTGTATCTTTTTATATTTTTTTGACTCTTTTCTCTCACCCCTTAGATCTGAGTAATCTAGCAATTTCAGTTCGAATTTTAGTAATGACAAAGGGTGTTGACAGAATAAAGTGCACACTCACTGTACCTAGTGAATCTTGGACAAGGTATTTTTATGTGTGCCTCCTTGGAATTTCTCTGGAACAATCACTTTATCCCTCTCATATTCCCTTTCTTTTCTCTTCTGAGAATGATCAAACCTTATATGGTTTCCTACATGCAAACCAAGAGGGGTAGTTCAGCATTAAGCTATAATATTGACGAGTAGGTTCTTATTACTATAATTATAGCAGTATTGAGTAACACGGTTTGAACATGTGACACCAGTGTGTGCTTGAACAGTCCCTTTAATTTTCAGTACAGAGGGTTTATATTTTTAAAAATATTTTACACTTTAATGTTTATATTTATTTGTTTTTGTTGTAAAGTACATGCCATCCTTCACAACTGTGATTTGATAACATCTGTAATACATTGGATTTTATTATCTTCAAACATCTTGAAGGGTTTTCACATAAATTATTTCATTTGCCCTTTCAAAAACAGTGTTAAGGAGGAGTCAGTGACAGTCTTCTTTTCAGACTGAGTAACTGATGCATAGAGAGATCTGACCCTTGCTTGTGGTTTTTCCATCCTCAGCAGGGTGGAGAATAGAGAGCTTGGGTATTCTATTTTGCAATTCATATCACTTTCCATGAATTGATGCGAAATTACATTTACACTTGAATTTTTCACTTGGTTAAAAGCATTCCGAAAGTATGCTGTTTTTATTGGTTATGAGGTGATATACTCTAGTTCAAAGTGGTATTTCTTGTGAAATGTGGATGGTTCTGTTTATCATGCTGCCTTTAAAAATATAAAGAACCAAGACGAGAAATAAGTAGACAGTGTGGAAAGAGAAGTAAAGTGTTGTAAATATTCTGGTTGCAAATAGTCATGCTTGCATTTAAGTTGATACGAATTAAAGTTTCCCTAATAGTTCTTTATTCTCTTCTTCAGGCATACCTATTTGTTAAACTGTAAATCTTCATTGGGAAGTAGAGAGTTAACTCTTTGCCTGAAAAGTGGATGACTTTTGAGGGAGGTGTGTGTATTGTGTGTGTGTGTGTGCGTGACAGTTCAGTTTCTTTAAAATATGGCTTTTAAAGTAACTGAAAATATCTGTCATTAAATATCTTATTTGCCTAAACCTATTATTAAAAAATGGAATTGTCTGTCTTTTAATGATGCTTTCTTGGTGTTACTGTGCTCTTGTGTAATTTTTATAATTCGTATGTTATATAGTGCTGGAGAGTAAGTTCTTCTCTCTGAATTTTAGTTATTTCTAAATAACTAAAATTTTATATGCATTGAAATAATGTAGGGGCAGGAGATGAGTGTAAATGAGTTTGTGTAGTTTTAGGTTGAAAGTTTTATCTTTTGGTTGCTATAAGATTGTCAAATCACCCACCTTAAATGATTGATATATACAAAGACGATTATTTTTTTAAGTGTAAAATGTTTTTCTTGTTTCTCGTTCTTTTCTTAGAATCCTGAATTTAGCTTTTCATTTACTGGTAACATAACGCTTACTGACATTGTATGCGATTGAAGCCTAGTGTAATACTTGACGTTTTAGTTGAACATTTGTTGAATTGAATTTTTGGAATTTTGTTAAGCAGCTGACGGTGTGAGCCCTGATTCTTCAGCTTCCATCCTGTTTGGGTCCCCAGAGATGTGTTAAACACACATACACACAGCGGCATTTCTCCCATGGCGAGAGATTTTAGATGTGCCACATACTATTAATATCTTCTATTTCATGTGAGTGAACTCTGGATTTTGAGAGAATAGCTCTCTCTCAGAGCTTTCTTAAGTTAACAGGTTTTCCCCCGCCACTTTTCAAAGGCATCTCGTACCTTAATTTTGCAGTGAATTTAATGAGACATCTGTCAAATGAGGCATCTTAGATTTAATGATTTTGTTATGTGCCAGGGTTTAACATGATTCAGTCTATCTGGCCTGGAGAAGGGTTTGATTGTACTGTGAAAGTTAAGAGATCCTGAAGCCACTCAATAGAAAAACGATTCCTTAATTTTGAAAAAGAGAAAGAGATGTTATCAGAATATCTAAAACAGCCTGGGAAAATGAAGTCTTTTTTTTTTTCTTTAACGTTCTGCCTTCTAAACTGATTTCCATCCCTTTAATCACAGGCATCTGGTGGAACACTAGTAATGAGGGATTTTGAATCTGGTCACTGTGATTGCAGGGAAAACCGTTTTTTATGCTTACCTTTGGTTTTCTAAAGCTAATATAATTAAACACAATCGACCTTGTGGATTCATTGGATATTTTAGATATTTGTAACCTGAGGTTGTATGACTGACTGATGGGATTTGTATGAAACTTCAACTCCAGAAAATTTTGGTAAATTGAAACTCAAAGACCTGGAAAGAATACAATTTAATGATACTTTGATTAAAAGACATTAGTATATTTAGGTAACTGAAATAGCAACTCTTTGAAGTTCTGTGATATTATACTTTTTATCGAGCATAATAACAGTTACTGCATTAATGAAGTGTTATTCTTTGATTTTAGAATTGGAATGGTTTTGTGGTGTTACCGTGACTTGGTTTCATATACTTTTCGGCATGTTAAATGAAACAAGCAAGGCGTAACCATTCTGTAATGCCACATCCATACTGAAGTTATCCCTCCCCTTATATTTGTTACATTTGAGATTTTTATACATTTTAAAATGTATTTAACAATAAGTATTAGCCTAGTGGCCTCTTGACTTTGTGACCTAGGAGTTATAATGGAAACTCCATAAAATATTTGTAGGTTACATATATGGTATGATTTTGCAGATATCAACACTTTAGCAAAACATAAGCAAAAAATATCCAGAATTTTTGGCATATACTTTTCTAACTGGAGCTTGGCTAAATAAATCAGCATCGCTTCTCGTTTGTGAAAGCATGCAGTTGAAGATTGAATGAAATTTGAAATATTTAGTTTTGGACCATTTCAATAATGAGTGAAAGATCTAATTAGAAGGTGAAATTTGAGAGAATTTGAATTGGTTGTAATTTTTTAAAAGTTTTTTTTCCTCACATTCTGTTTGAGGAAGAGATTTGTGTTTCTTGCCCTCTGTTTCTTCTGATTCAGACATCTGAGGAAGAGCAGGTGGAGAATGAATCTTCTCATATACCTGCCTCAGTTAATAATGTGTTAGAGTGTTTGGGCTTTCTTTTCAAATACCAGGCATGTTTTTAAAATACAGCAAGAGTTTGGCTGGTGTGGTGGGGGTGGGGTCAAAGTAACTCTTCTTTTCAAAAACAGAACTTTGGGAAAGAATTTTTTCCTTTTATCTCACACTGTGAGAGAAAATGTACTGCTTTTTAGAGAAACTAGTCTGAGAGTTGGGAAACTTGGCATGACTTTGGGTGTTCATTTTAACCTACCCTGGGCTTTGATTTCCTCATCTGTAAAATGACAGGGTTGGAATAGAACAAGTCCAAGATCTCTTCCAACTCGTGACATTCTGAGGCTTTCTAAGAGAACATGTTTTTTTTGAAGGGCCTTGAAAGTGGTGGTTGTTTTAAGTTCTGTAAGACATGGCTATGGGCTTAAAACTGTCAAATCTCCTATCTTTTCTTATTGGCTTGGACCTAATGTACACAAGTCAGCTGGAGGTTGCCAGCCAGCCAAAGCAGATCTCCTCTTTGGTGTAGACTAGGACAAGAATCCACGTTTGATGACCTGTTCCCTGCTACTCCTGTTCCCAAAGTAGAATTCAGCATGCCAGAGATGAATTTAAAGAACTACATCCTCTTTTAAGTTAAAGTGAAATTCTTAAATTGACTTAGAAAGCAAGATACCTTCATAGTCTAGTTCATCAAGTTTGGTAACTATTGGAGGGTTACAAATGTGGAAAATTTACTGGCTAGTTGGCTTTATTCATGGTGAGCTATGTGCTTGCCTACCAGTATCTGTAGTCAGTAGAAGAAAAAACATTTTAAGAAAATGGAATTTTTTACGGTTATTTTGGTTAGGTAATAGAATTTAGGATCTCGTAGAGATAATTTAATCCAACATCTGTATTTTTATAGATGAGAAAAGTAAACCTGTGAGATAAAGTATCTGGTCTAGAATCATTGGTCAAGTCAGTTTCAGAGTTAGGAACACAGCTTAGGATTTTGATGATCTCTGTCCAGTGTTCTTTTTTTCCCACACTGTGAATCTGTATGCTTACTGTCTTTGGTGGTTCTTTATATTAATGCTATAAAAAATGAAAGTTAAAGAAATTGTGTGCTTTACACTGTTGGTGGTTTCTCTTTTCAAGGTTTTTTTCTAGTTCTTTTCATTCTAATCAGTGCTTTTGAGGGATTGCATATCACTTTGACAGATTGTAAGAAAAGAACTTCTGATGAACAGGTGGGTATTTTAATTGCACAGAGGGAAATTAGATTTCATCAGTGATGTTACCTTTGTGGGATGCATGATAGAACTACTGACAGTTGGCAGAGAAGAGGTACAGTGTTAGAAAATCAATGTTCTTAATTCATTCAGTACTTTGAAGTTGAAATTGTTAAAATAATAAAAATGTTGGAAAAAATCATTGAATTAAAAAATAATTTAGGAGAGAAAGTTAAGCATGAATTTTGAAAAAAAATTTCTCTTTAAATATGTATGTATTAAAGAAATTCAGCATTATATTTGAATTATTTTTAAAAAGCTGTTATGTCAAAATTAATTGCAACTTAGCTTATTTTTTAGGTACATGTTCACAGTTCTACCTTTCTGTGACATAAAAGGAAACAATTTGTTCAGTAATATTTGGGCTTTTGTTGTTTGCTGATTTGGAAGTCTTTATCATGAAATATCCCATTACTTTGAATACTTTCTCTCTCTCTCTTTCTCAGAGAAAGAAATATCCTGCTCTCATTAGCAAAAAGATAGTTTGTGAACTGTGGAAACAAATATTTCCAGCTAATTTAGGGTATGACAGATTTCTTCTTATTCTCAGTTTCATTTTAATTATTTACCTTAAGCAAAAGTTTTAGCTTCCCTTTTATGAGAGTTAACCTGCTAAGTCAATTAATTCCTCAAAGATTGCTGTTCATTTTTAAATGAGTAAAGAAACATTTAAAAGTACGTAAGTACATAAGGGTAAAAATATATTACGTCTGTCATGTTGAGTATTTGCTCCAGATGCTGAAGCAGAGGAGAAATTTCTCTTGATGGTCTCTTAGAGAGGTAGTATGGCTAGGGTGCAGCTGACATTCAGTTTTAAGTAACAAGGAACTCGCCTGTATAAACAGCGCTATAACTGGCAGACTTATTCTTCCTTACTTGCGTGCATACATGCTATATGTATAGATACACATATATATGTATATATACGTATATCTATGTATACATAGATTGAGACTCTGTCTCAAAAAAAATTAAAGCAGTGACATAAAGCATTGATTTCTGTTTTCTGAATTTGAACTCTTTAACTAATTTATTTTGCATTAGGCAGCAGTCTCAGCTGCTTATTTATACTGAACAGACTCACTGAACTTTTTTCACCTTCTGGAGAAATTCTGGGGCTACCCAGAATTGCCTGCTTTGTGTATCTATGATATCTATAGATACATAGAGCAGGCAAGGGATATGAACAAGTCACAGTGAGTTACCAATTAAAGTTCAACAAAATTAAACTGCAGATTTTTCTTAATTGAGACTTTTGCCCCCCAGGATTAGTTATCCTACTCAACCCCTCCCATCCATAAATACAACTGCTACCTCTCATCATATCCTACCACAAAACTCAATGGAGAACGTGTGTGTGTGTCTGTGTGAGTGTCTGTGTGTGTGTGTGTCTCAATGGAGAATGTGTGTGTATGTGTGTGTGTGTGTGTGTGTGTGTGTGTGTGTATACTTGCCCGGCCAGTATTTTATAGTTTTCTATGTGTAAAAATTTAATCCCTCATTTAAGATAGGAAGGAGAGGACGGGTGCGGTGACTCACACCTTAAACCCAGCACTTTGGGAGGCCGAGGTGGGTGGATCACCTGAGGTCAGGAGTTTGATACCAACTTGATCAACATGGTAAAACCCCGTCTCTACTAAAAATACAAACATTAGCTGGGCATGGTGATGGGTGGCTGTAATCCCAGTCACTTGTAAGGCTGAGGCAGGAGAATCACTTGAAACTGGGAGGTGGAGGTTGCAGTGAGCTGAGATCAAGCCATTTCACTCCAGCCTGGGCGACAGAGTGAGACTCTGTCTTAAAAAAAAAAAAAGATAGGAAGGAGGAAAAACAAATTGTTTCCACATTTTTAATTGAATAATTGAATTCTTTCTTCACTGATTTAAAATGCCCCTTTTGGTGGATATGTGGCACAAGCCTGTAATTCCCACACTTTCGGAGGCCAAGGCAGTAGGATCATTTGTGTCCAGGAGTTCAAGACCAGCCTGGGCAACATAGTGAGACCCAGTCACTATTAAAAAAAAAAAATTAGCTGGGCATGGTGGCATGCTTGTAGTCCTAGCTACTTGGGAAGCTGAAGTGGGAAGATTTCTTGAGTTCAGGATTTCAGGGCTGCAGTGAGCCGTGATCATGCCACTGCACTCCAGCCTTGGTAACAGAGTGAGACCCTGTCTCAAAAAAACAAAGCCACTTTTCCTCAGAGTTTATGCCTTTTTGCTTGTTTGTTTTAACTGGCAGGCCAGGGACTAAAATCTACGATACAGAGTAATGTAGGTTTAAGGTAGGTATTAGGATTTGTCGAGGGACAACAGGGAGAAAGGGAAGGCTCTTTAGCCTTACCACTGCATTTCTTTTTGATGTCCCACTTTCCCATGCCATTGTCACTTTTAGGATGGCAGCTTATACGCTGTGGATATGGACTTACCAGGATACTCCTTTCCTGTGGATTCGTGATCATCTCTAAGTGGCTTGGATGGGAAGGGGAGAGGGGGCCAGAATATA
Source organism: Cacajao melanocephalus (assembly GCA_963573385.1). NCBI lineage: Eukaryota > Metazoa > Chordata > Mammalia > Primates > Pitheciidae > Cacajao > Cacajao melanocephalus. Next base: position 94,583 of record CAUYLG010069467.1, on the reverse strand, counting down.
AAATACTGCTCGTTTGTGTTTTTTTCACCCTTTACATTATTAGAGATAATTTTAGGTCAGCCGCAGTGGTTCACGCCTGTAATCCTAGTATTTTGGGAGGCCGAGGTGGGCAGATCACCTGAGGTCAGGAGTTCAAAACCAGCCTGGCCAATGTGGCGAAACCCCGTCTATACTAAAAATACAAAAATTAGCTGGGTGTGGTTGCGCATGCCTGTAATCCCAGCTACTCGAGGGGCTGAGGCAGGAGAGTCGCTTGAACTCAGGAAGCAGAGATTGCAGTGAGCCGAGATGGTGCCACTGCACTCCAGCCTGGCTGACAAAGTGAGATTCTGTCTCAAAAAAAAAAAAAAAAATTAAAGCAGTGACACAAAGCATTGATTTCTGTTTTCTGAATTTGAACTCTTTGACTAATTTATTTCGCATTAGGCAGTGTCAGCTGCCTATTTATACTGAACAGACTCATTGAATTTTTTCACCTTCTGGAGAAATTGTGGGGCTACCCCTTGAAGGTCATTGTGAAGCACCTATGGTTTATCTTTTTAATTTTAAAAAAGGAAGGCGAACTTGCCTGTTGAAATTAGTAGACTCTGCTAGTGGTGACTTGAGTTTTTTTTTGGCTAACCTGAGAAGGAGTTTCCATGTGTTGTCTTGAACTGATGACAGTTCTTGTTACAGGAATATAATCTGAAATAGCTCTGACTTGAGAGAGCAGAACTTTGTGATCCTGTGACCAGTGTTCTAATTGTACCCATGGTGCGTTAGTGCTGTTCAGTAAGTTAATTCCTAGAAAAAATGAAGTGTATTTTTTTAGTGGGAATGGGGGAGGGAAAAGGAGCACATGTCGAATATAGAAAAGTCAAATTAGAATGTCTCCAGTCTTTGGCAAATAGGCTTTCATGTTCTATTGACCAGTTCTTAGTTATTATATAAATGACTACAAGACATATATGGTACTGCTGGTAGGTTTTGTGGCTTTATAAGATTCTGTTTGTTGGACAACTAGGTTTCTCTTCTATAGACTTTTAGTTGTGTTGCAGAAAAGTTCCAAATCACCTTTGCTGGAGTTGGCTATAGGCTTTAATACATTAACACTTAAGGAGAAAATCTCCTGACCTATTGCTGTAAAATACTAAATGAAGCCAGGCATGGTGGCTCATGCCTGCAATCCCAGCATTTTGGGAGGCTGAAGTGGGCAGATCACTTGAGGTCAGGAGTTCGAGACCAGCCTGGACAACACAGTGAAACCCTGTCTCTACTGAAAATACAAAAAAATTAGCCAGGCGTGGTGGTGTGTGGCTGTAATCCCAGCTACTTGGGAGGCTGAGGCTGGAGAATCACTTAAACCAGGGAGGTGGAGGTTGCAGTGAGCCAAGATCACGCCACTGCACTCCAGCCTGGATGACAGAGCAAGACTCCGTCAAACAAGAAAAACCTAAACAAAATGAAACTGTGGTCAACGAATTTATTTAGGTATTTGTAAGTAACAGTGCTTTCTTCCACAATGACAACCCAGATGTTATTTTTTAAAAATTTGCTAAGCAAGTGCAACAGAATTGAACTGCTTCAGCATAATTGTATCCTGCTGCCTAATGTTCAAGAAATTGTATAGTTTTTTGGTGTTTAGCAAACATTTCTATCATCCTATATGCTAATTACTGTTTAGTGCTTTATAAATATTAAGGGCTTTATAAATATTAATTTAACCTGCATAACAACCCTACAAGGTAGGTTATGTTATCACCCCAGCATTACAGATAGAGAAATAGAGTTACAGAGCAGTTTGGTGACTTGTCTAGATTTGTACAGCGAGCAAGAGAGAGGCAGAATTCAAGTTCAGGCATCAGATGTCAGAGTTAACTGGTAAGTGTCCCCTTTGATTTGCTGAATATGGAAAACTTATCCCTAATGAGCTTCTGTGGCCAGTTTGGGCACATCAGCATTTATGAAGCACAGTAAACTAGTTACAACCTGGACTTGAATTCTGGCTGTGCCACTGACACAGGGCTTTTCTGCATTCTTTCTTACCTGCTGCACAAGGTTGTCGAAAGGATCAAGTAAGATAGTGAATGACAACAGTACTAGTTGTTACAAACCATCATTCCTCATTTTGAGATATATGTTGCTGCTTTTTCTTAGAAGAGAAAGAGCACTGGAACCCTTCTCTGGTCTGTGGGCTTCTCTTCTTTACGTGATGTGAGACCTATAGTAAACCCCTTAATCTCCTTTAGCCTCATTTGTTAGAGAGAGAGAGAGAAAGTGATTTTTAAAAAATCTGTTTTTGGCCCAGTGCGGTGACTCATGCCATAATTCCAGCACTTTGGGAGGCTGAGGCAGGTGGATCACCTGAGGTCAGAAGTTTGAAACCAGCCTGGCCAACATGGTGAAACCCCGTCACTACTAAAAATACAAAAAACTAACCCGGTCTGGTAGTGGGGGCCTATAATCCCAGCTACTTGGGAGGCTGAGGCAGGAGAATCCCTTGAATCTGGGAGGCAGAGGTTGCAGTGACCTGAGATCGCAGCACTGCACTTCAGCCCGGGCAACGGGCAAAACTTCATCTGAAAAAAAAAAGTCTGTTTTGAAGAACTTTGTGAGATTCAGATTTGATGATATGTGTGGAAGTGCTTTGTAAACTGTGAGATGTTATACAAACGTAATGTGATTTTATTATTTTTAGCAATGGTAAGTTGCCACAAATGTTAATTAGAGTTAATTAGGGCTCATTAAGGAAGATGGGATCTACCGTTTTTGGGCACTGATGCTGTTACATGGAAGACTGTACAGGCATACCTTGTTTTATTCTGCTTCCTTTTGTTGTGCTTTGCAGATACTGCATTTCTTACAAATTGAAGGTTTGTGGCAATCCTGTGTTGAGCAAGTCTGTTGGCAACATTTTTTCCAACAGCATATGCTCACTATGTGTCTCTATGTCTCATTTTGGTGAGTCTTGCATTTCAAACCTTTTTGTTGTTTATAATTTAAAAAAAAATATGGAACGTTTCATGAATTTTGCATATCATCTTTGCACAGGAGCCATGCTAATTTTCTCTGTATCATTCCGCTATTAGAATATATGCTGCCAAAGTGAGCACCCTTTTGATTGTTACGTCTGTTACAGTTATCTGGGATCAATGAATTTGATGTTACTATTGTAATTGTTTTGGGGCACCACAAACCACGTCCATGTAAGATGGCAAGCTTAATAAAGTTGTCTGTGTTTTGACTGCTTGACCTCCTGGCTATTCCCCCATCTCTTTCCCTCTCCTAGGGCCTCCCTGTTCTCTGAGACACAACCATATTAAAATTGGGCCAGTTGGTAACCCTATAAAGGCCTAAGTGTTCAAGTGAAAGGAAGAGTTGCAAGTCTCTCACATTATATCAAAAGCTGAATATGATTAAGCTTTGTAAGGAAGGCATGTCAAAATCTGAGAAAGGCCAAAAGCTAGTCCTCCTGTGCCGGTTAACCAAGTTGCAAATGCAAAAGAGGTTATTGAAGGAAATTAAAAGTGCTGCTCCAGTGAACACATGAATCATAAGAAGGCAAAACAGCTTTATTGCTGATATGGAGAATGTTTTAGTGGTCTGCGTAGAAGATCAAACCAGGTACAACGTTCACTTAATTCAAAGCCTAATCCAGAGCAAGGTCCTAACTCTCTTTAATTTTATGAAGGGTGAGAAAGATGAGGAAGTTGCAAAAGAGAAGTTTGAAGCTAGCAGAGGTTAGTTCATGAGATTGAAGGAAACAAGCTGTGTCCATAATATAACGGTGCAAGGTGAAGCTGTACAAGTTATGATGTAGAACCTGATGTAGAATCTGCAGCAAGTTATCTGGTAGATCTAGCTGAGATCACTGATGAAGGTGGCGACACCAAGTGACAGATTTTCAATGTAGATGAAGCAACCTTCTAATGGCAGAAGATGCCATCTAGGACTTTAATAGGTAGAGAGGACAAGTCAGTACCTGGCTTTATTCAAAGGATAGGCTGACTCTCTTGTTAGGAATAAATGCAGCTAGTGACTTTTAAGTTGAAGTGGCTGCTCATTTATCATTTTGAAAATCTTAGGGTCCTTGAGAATTCTGGTAAATCTACTCTGCCTGTGCTCTATAAGTGAAACAACAAAGCCTGGATTACAGCACACCTGTTTGTAGCATGATTTATTTAATATTTTAAGCTCACTGTTGAGACCTACTGCTCAGAAAAAGAAAAGATTCCTTTCAAAATACTACTGTCCACTGAGAATGTACCTGGTTATCCAAGAGCTATGATGGAGATGTACATAGAGATTAATGTTTTTTTTTTTTTGTGCCTGCTAACAATATCCATTTTGTACTCCATGAATCAAGGAGTAATTTTGACTTTCTGGTCTTATTATTTAAGAAATACATTTTGTAAGGCTGTAGCTGCCATAAATAGTAATTCCCTTGATAGATCTAGACAAAGTAAATTGAAAGCCTATTGGAAAGGATTCACCATTCTGGATACCATTAAGCACACTGATGATGCATGGGAGGAGGACCTCCATTAACATGGGTTTAGAAGAAGTTGATTCATGGATGACTTTGAGGTGTTCAAGACTTCCATGGAGGAAGTAACTGCAGATGTGTTGGAAATAGCAAAAGAACTGCAATTAGAAGTGGAGCCTGAAGATGAGACTGAATTTCTGCAATCTCATGATGAAACTTGAATGGATGAGGAGTTTCCTCTTATGGATGAGCAAAGAAAGTGGTTTCTTTTTATTTTTTATTTTTTAAGAGATGGGGTTTCACCACGTTGACCACGCTGGTCTTGAACTCCTGAACTCAGGTGATCCACCCGCCTCGGCCTCCCAAAGTGCTGGGATTACAGCTGTGAGCCGTTGTGCCTGGCCCAGAAAGTGGTTTCTTGAGAGGGAATCTACTCCTGGTGAAGATTCTGTGAGCATTGTTGAAATGACAACAAAAGATTTAGAATATTACGTAAAGTTAGTTGATAAAGCAGCTGCAGGGTTTGAGAGAATTGACTCCAAGTTCTACCATGGATAAAGTGCTGTCAAACAAAGAGAACTGTTTTGTGAAAGGAATAGTTAATTGAGCAGTAAACTTTATTGTCTTATTTTAAGAAATTGCCATAGCCACCCCAATCTGCAGCAGCAGCCACCTGGATCAGTTGGTAGCCATCAGCATTGAGGCTAGACCCTCGACCAGCAAAAAGATTATGACTCACCAATGGCTCCGATCATTGTTAGTACTTTTTAGCAGTAAAGTATTTTAAAATGAAGGTATGTACATTGTGTTTTTAGACATAATGCTCTAACAAACTTAATAGAGTATACAGTGTAAACATAACTTTTTATATGTACTAGGAAACCAAAAAATTCATGTGACTTTATTGTGATATTTGCTCTGTAACAGTGGTTTGGAACTGAGCCTACAGTATCTCTGAGGTATGCCTGTATACATTCATTCATTCATTCATTCAGTAATTACTGTGATTTTAAAATTTTTTTACTGTGATTATTTACTATGTCAGGGGTGCTTTTGAGTTAAAGATGACTAATGTGAATTGTCTAGGATCTTTGAATTGTTTACCAATTTGAGGGCATGTTTGTGGAAACAAGCCAACATTAACAATAAAAAGGTGAAAAGTGTTCTAATGGAGATGTAGCATTCGCAGATTACTATAATAGCAGGAGAGAGGAGAGAGAGGCTTTAGACTTCACTGTGTGGTGCCCTGGAAGGACCAGGAGTAGAATGTTGCTTCAGTTCTGGGGTCCTGAATTGTTTTAGGAACAACTATAAATTATTGGTTCAAGGTATAGTCTGGCTGAGTTTAGGATTAATAGTTAACATCTGGGCCTTTTTATCACTTGAATTGTTTTATGTTCTATTTGGGGTGTTACAGTTTGTGAGGACCTAAGTTCTGGGTTAGTAAAATATTTGTTTTGATTTTTGGAAACAAAAAATGCAAATGTGCACGTGCTGGAGGTTGCACTACAGCCTGAAAGTAGCCTAGAGTACACTGAGAGACATTCTCTTATTCCTTTTATTTTTAAGGCCTGAGAGGTTTAATTTTTCTATGGATTTATGAGGTTGATGGGAAGTGCTGTTTATCTTCTGAAAAGAGGTTCGTTTCTTTTTTAGTTTAGTGTCGTATGTACACCACATTAATGTAAATACTGGAAGATGATGAATTGGTCATGACCTGGGGGCATTTTTTAAAAGCCTCTGTTTCTCCTCTCTGGATATTCATGGATAAAGGAATTTTTTAAAAAACCTCTCATGTATACTAGGAAGAAACAACATCTTTCGGTGTTCATATAATCATAAAACAACTTACTAGCTCTTTTATCCGTGGCCGTCAAACCTGTACTACGTACATGGCAAGTTAAGTCTTTACTAATGACCTATTATAAATTATTTTCATCTTGAGTAGATAGCAATGGCTCTGTGAAATATTGTAATGTGGATGACAATACTGAAAAATGAACTGCTTTTTGCTTTTTATGTTTTAGAATTACGAGAAACACCATGGTAACAAAAAAATATTTCAGCCTGACTAAAATAAGTCATGCTTCTAATCCAAATAAAATACTTCTAATTCAAACCAATCAACATTCAGGTTAATTACCTGCCAGTAGGTATTTTCCATCATCTGTTATTAAATAACACCTATTTGCCCTCTATGAAAACTTTTACAGAGACTTCAGTTAACTCATTAGAGCAATATCAACACTTGACAAGCTGATTTTTATGGGGGATAGTAACAGAAATATTAGCAGCAATGTAATCAGAAGGAGAATAGTTGTTGGCCCTTGTTATTAAAAAGCAAAAGCTCAATGACCCCCTGCTTTGTAACCAAGTCATATGAGGGGCATGGTGTTTTAACCAAAATGAATATGCACTGAGAAAAAGTTCTATAAACATATTTTGGAACTGTTTAAGAGGATGCCTTTCTATTTTTTTGAGGCAGGGTCTGGCACTGTTGCTTAGGCGGGAGTGCAGTGGTGCAATTTGCATTTACTGCAGACTCCGCCTCCTAGACTCAAGCTATCCTCCCACCTCAGCCTCCCAAGTGGCTAGGACTACAGGTGCATATCACATCCGGCTAGTTTTAATTTTTGTGTTTGTTTGTAGAGACAAGGTTTTGCCATGTTGCCCAGGCTGGTCTCAAACTCCTTAGTTCAAGTGATCCATGTGCCTTGGCCTCCCAAAGTGCTGGGATTATAGGCACGAGCTACCCTGCCCAGCCAAGGGTGTCACTCTTAAGATACCACACAAAAGTTCATTTCTGAGAGTAGGGATTGTCTTGCTAGTATAGTTGGAATGCTTATTTTATATCCTGAATTGGCTTGTAGCCAACAGAATTGGAAGCTGTCATTGCTTCCTACTTTTATAGATATGCGTACTTCCCTTCCCCAGCCCCCATCAAAACAACAACAACAACAACAACAACAACAACAAAACCTGACTACCCTCTTGGTTTTAAAAAACTGACAGATTAACCCAGGTGGCATCAATCTCTAGATAATCCTGATGGGTAAAAGAAAGTAGTAGAGTTCATTTATCTTTAGGGTATATCACAGGCACAGTTATACTTACCCCATGCACAGTATCTTCTTTATCTTTCAGAAACATATGTAATATTGGAATAGACTAAACCAGGGTTGTCTGTAGACAGTTACTAAGTCAGAACCTGACAAATGCCATAATTGAAGTAATACCTGTTAGAGTATTGCTTTGCCAGGCTTCACTGGTATAAAATGTGTGACAACCTCATGGGTAGCCCAGAGATGGCCTGGAATCTTTGCACTGGAAGGGACCAGAGGGCATCTAGTACAGCTTCTTACCTAGCATAGAAATCTCCACTTGTCCATCCCTGATTGATAGTTAGCTGGCCTCTGCTTGTTGACTGCATTGTGTTGAGCCTTGGCTCCTTGAAATATGATCTGTGCACCATCACCATCAGCCTCTCTTGGGAGCCTGTTAGAAATGCAGAGTCTCATGCCACCTCAGACTTACTGCATAATTGGCATTTTAACAAGATTCCTCAGGAGTTTCATCTGCACAGTGGGAATGGGAGAGAGTAGAAGTTGAAGGAGGAAAACCACCATGTGGTTCAGGTGAGCTATGGAGGGCCTGATATAGGGCAGTGGGAGGGAGTAATGGAGGTTAATGTGGACATTGTCCTGGGGCTCAGTAGCTAATTGGCTCTTTTGGCAGCAGAAGCTCCAGGGTGACAAATTTACAGTTGGGTGATGGAAGAATTGTGGGTCAGTTCATAAAAGTAGGAAGCAACAGATTGTGCAGGTGATATCACTGATTAGTTCAGTGATCCTTGAGGACCAGGCACTACTTAGGAGTTGGCGACATAATGAATGAAAGTATGTTCTCTGCTGTTAGTATTTACAATTTAACATTGAAGGACTGGTTTTGCTGAGGCATGAGTTTGAAATGGTAATACATGTTAAGCTGACTGCAGCCATCTGTTTAGCTGGTAAATGGACCTGGCTCACCACCCAGCTTGCAAATCTCAGTGGAGGTTTGTCACTGGTTACCATATGTGTGGTAACTCTCAGGAAGTGATATAGACATTATTGACATTGTTTATTTACTTGGTTTTCTTCTAAGAGCCATTTATTTTTTCCGTATACAAAATAAATGCTAGTAATAGCTATGGCTGTCAAACAGAAGTCAGGAGGTCTAAAAAGAGTATGTGTATTACATTTATGAAGTTCTTAGGATGTATGTCTTTCGACTGTTGAGTTTTTCCTAATGGGAGGTGGTGTTTACATAAATAATAAAACTTGAAATGCCTTAATGGAGGCAGTTACACAGTGCCGGGGGAATCCGGAAAGGCTGACAAACCAGCTCTCCCTGGAAATAGAATCCTGGGAAGGATTCTCCATGAAAATGAGAGACTAGCATTGCATGAAAAGGGTATGCCAGGTACTAAAGCATGAATGACAGGGCTCGTTGTAGGTGGGGAATGGTAAGTAGCTTGGAGTGGTGAAATTTTAGGCCATGAGATGAAAAGTGGTAGGAAGTGAGACTAAAAGGGAGGTTGAAGCCCGTGATGAAAGGCCTCACACACTAAGGACTTGATAAGTCGAGTGGAGAATGACATGATTAGATTTGTAGTCTTTGGCATTAACTGGGCAGCCAGCTGGAAGATAGATTGGCAAGGGAGCGACTGGAGACTTGGAGACTGCCTTAGTAAGGCCTTTGATAAACATTTTTTGACTTGGTGTGTTAAAACGCTCTGTTAGGGACTGATGAAGGAATGATATCCTGCCCTTGCTTCAAGGAGTTCAGCCTAGTGGCAGGGAAGGAAAGCCTGCAGTGCTGCTTGGAATGTGCTGCTTGTAAGGTTTGTGCAATGTGTTTGTCATACCAAATAGAGAGGTAATCACCTCTGCTGCAGTTGTGATAGGGCAGATGGGGGATGCTTTTGAGGATTAGGAAGAGTAGACCAGGAGCTGGAGTGGATGGGATAGGACATTTTTGGCTGGGGATCTAGGAGCTAGATGAAGGTCTACATGGGGTCAGTGCAGATGAAGAACTGTGAATATACGATAATTGTGTGACTGTTGGGAATGTAGACCTGTTGGGTCTCAATGAATGATTATGTGGAGGGAGGAAGAGCAGTTTCAGGATTTTTTATTTATTCCTGAACTAATTTGAGTACAGTACCTCCCACTTATTTGAGGAGATGTTCCAAGACCTCTAGCGGATGCCTGAAACTGGGGATAGTACCTATCCCTATAGGTAGAACATGAGATATATAGTCGGCCCTCTGTATCCATGGGTTCTGCATTCATGGATTTAACCACAGACCGAAAATATTCAGGAAAAAATAAAACGATAAAAAAAAAATAGCCTGAGTAACATAGTGAGACCCTATCTCTACCATTTTTTTTTAAAATTAGCCAGATATGGTAGTAGTCCAGATGCCTGTAGTCCCAGCTGCTCAAGAGGCTGAAATGGGAGGATGGCTTGAGCCTGGGAGGCCGAGCCTGTAGTGAGCTGTGATGGCACCACTGCACTGCAGCCTGGGCGACAAAGTGAGACCCTGTCTCAAAAATAACAAAAGAACCCTAAAACATTACAACAGTAAAAAAGAATGCAAAAAAACCCCCACAATGCATTATAACAACTATTAAATATTTACATAGTATTTACATTGTGTTAGGCATTATAAGTAATCTAGAGATAATTTAAAGTATGTGGGAGGATATGCATAAGTTATCTACAAATATTTATGTAAGGGACTTGAGTGTCCCTTGATTTTGGTATCTTCTGGGGTGGGTGGTGGTCCTGGAACCAGTACCACATGGATATCAAGGGGTGACCCTACTCTGTTTCTTCCTATACATACATTCCTATAATAAAGTTTAATTTATAAATTAGGCACAGTAAGAGATTAACAATAGTAAATACTACTACAGTGGAGCAGTTGCAACAGTTTACTGTAATATAAGTTAGGTGAATACGGTCTCCCAAAATCTTACTGTATTGTACTCATCTGTGTTTGGACTGTGGTTGGCTGTGGGTAACTGAAACTGCGGAAAGTGAAATTGCAGGTAAGTGCAGACTGCTGTATGTCCTCCATGTTGGTAGCTGGGATATGGTGTGAACTAGACCAACAAAGTTTTTTATGTCTGGATGACTTGGAGGTTTCTGGTTTAGGGGTTACTGTAATATCATTAACCAACAGGCAGAATATGGGATCAGGAATTGGCTTTAGGGTAAGGAGAGAGATGATGAGTTAAATTTGGATGTGTTAAGTTTAAGGTTTCTGAAGAACATCCAAGCATGTCTGAAGAGCTCCAGGATTATCTGTATTTAGGTAGTACTTTTGAAGCATTTGGATTGAATGAAGTTGCTAGATAGAATGAGGAAAGGCCTTAGGAAGCAATTCTGAGTAATGTCTATGTTTAAAAAGTAGTAGTGAGTTATATTCAGTGAATGAATTCAGACATGAAAGAGATGTACCTCTATGATTATGTTTATATGAAGGTCAGTTGACTGGCAAAGCTAATTTTTGGTGATGTAGTGGTTATCTTTCAGTGGAATATAGATGGGAAGGGACATGAGGAGCCATCTGGTCTTGATATTGTTCTTTGTATTGATCTGGGTTTTAGTTTCCTGGGTGGGTACATATACAAGTTTATTGATTGGTACCCTTATGGTTTGTGTGCTTTATTAGATGTACGTTATATCTCAGTGGAAGAAGAGAAGTGGTTCTGAAGGCAGAAATTGGAACAGTATTTCTTTCCTGAAGGGAGAGAGGCTACGGTTGATGGATGAACAGAGGGGAAAAATTTAAACGAAGGAAAGTCTTGGAAGAAATAAGCAGGGATGGAGCACCCATGAAGGAGTTAACCCGAGGTGGGAAGACGATCATCTCTTTCCATAAGGCTTTTAGGAAGGATGGATAGAGAGATTCTTGTAAGAGTTCTGAAAGTCTTGGGTCTCAGCCTCAGTTTTCTTAGTGAATTAGAAGGTAAGGAAAAGCTGAGTCTCAATATTTATTGTAATGTACTTTTTCTTGATCTCATCAACCAACTAATCATGGTGTATACCATCTGTTGGGAATTCATGACTGATTTCAACAACTGCTGAATTTTTGGAAGACTGATCCTTTCTTGGGCCATCCTAAAGCAAGCGCCTTACTGCACTGAAAGGGAGGCAGGGACAAAGGAGAGATGGAGGAACTGATTGCCAGACTTGGCTTTACAGATTTGCCAGTGCTTGCATTGGGTAGGTTTGTTTTGCTAGCATAGCTTGTAGTTCCCTGCTCCTAATCTCTAAGGGGGTGTGTGGGGTGTGTGTGTGTGTGTGTGTGTGTGTGTGTGTGTGTGTGTGTGTGTTCAGAGGGAGGCAGGAAGGCAGGATGCTCAGAAGCCTTTAGGAAAGCTGCAGGTAGTAAATAACCAAGCTGGGATTGTGCCCACCATTATATACTGTTTCCTTTCTGTTTATAAACTCATTTGTGGATATCTTCTGAGATAGATTTGATGTTTTTTCTTACGACTTCTTTTTTCTTATGACTTATTGATAAGAGCTGGTTCTGAAGAATGTATTTTCCATTCATAGATTATCAGAATGACTTATGGATTAAATCTGTTTATACAGTGAACATAAAGACATGGTAAATTTTAAATTCAGATAGGTATAAATGAGATGGTATAGAGGAAAATTATTTTAAATAATAAACACTGTTAAGAAACCATGCTAAACCTATCATGGGAATCTTGTTAATTGTAGTAAGCATTCAATTTTCATTCTGTGCTCAGGACCGGGCTGGATGTTGAGACTTTAAATTGTGGTTATTGAAACAAAAACTAGCATGTTGTTCTTAAGAATGTAATTGTGGCCAGGCATGGTGGCTCATGCCTGTAATCCCAGTACTTTGGGAGGCTAAGGCAGGTGGATCACCTGAGGTCAGGAGTTTGTGGTCAGGCTGGCCAACATGGTGAGACTACTAAAAATACAAAAATTAGCTGGGCGTGGTGGTGCATGCCTGTAATTTCAGCTACTCTGCAGGTTGAGGCAGGAGAATCACTTGAACCTGGGAGGTGGAGGTTGCAGCGAGCCGAGATCGTGCCACTGCACTCCAGCCTGGGCAACAGAGCCAGACTGTGTCTCAAAAAAAAAAAAAAAAAGAATGTAATTGCTTAAATATTTACTGATGTCTTTGGATCATCTAGCTATTTTATATTTCCCTAGCAAAGTTGTTTTTGTAGATTTTTAGTAAAGATGGTTTGAGAACTAGGACAGAAACTCTTGAGAAAGAACTATAATTGCTCACTCTTCATGTCAAACATGATGAATTGCCAAAGAGTGGAAAAAAATAATAGACCATTCTTGATTTTATAGGACCTGGTGGAATGGCTGTGGAGTTCGGTTGTTTTTTACTTGCTCAGGAACTTTGTGTTTATTGGGCGAGCAGTTGTTGGCACAAAGGTTTGTTTGTGTTCAAAAGTCACTTGATTAGTGGTAAGAGAAACTATTTTTTCATATGGGATACTGTCTTTTTTTCCCTGAGTCTACTTAGTCAATCCAAATGTGGAGTGCTTGCTTCCCAAGGTATAAGGTGCTTTGAAGGTTGGGGGAAAAAATGAGTCACCAAATCCTCTGCCTTTTCAGAAGTTTTAGTCAATTGCACAAGGACACAGATTATCATAAAACAGAGCAGAGTAAGACAGTATCATGGTATTCTTCGTCTTTAATTTCTTTCAAATACTTCTTGAACTTTGTGCCTTTTATGTGCCAGTCTTATATGTGACTTGGTCCTTGCCCTTGTGACTTCAGAGTAGGGAGTAAACTTACCAAATACTTTTATAAATAATGGTTTAATTGTAATTGTGATGCATGCCACGAGGAAGAAATCTAGTATGCAGTGAATTCTTGTTTAAGTTGAGACCAGCAAGTTTAAGGACTTAGAGGAAAGACCAGTGTGAATATAGTGATTGAGAATATCAGGAAATTTTAACCGGCTGTATCATAGGTGTGTGGTCTGGGGCTAACTTCTGCCTGATGAACGCTTTGGTCATTATAGTTTTTTCGTCTTAAATTCACTGCAAAATAGGTAGTTGTGAATTCTCTGTTAAGTCTAGCTACAAGGGCCCTTGAGGTCACAGTAAGTGTTTTGGAATTGATTTTAAGATAATGGGAAACCATTCCATTGAGTTATCAAATGTTCTTTAGATTTGTCTTTTTCAGGGACAGGTGCCATGACTATCATTTTCTAACTTTTTATCTTATCAGTAGGAGGGAGAAAGGGAAGATAAAAGTCTTTCTATATTTGTATATCTGTCTTTTTTATATTTGCTAAGCCCAATATTCTGAACACGCAAGAATAACCACTTTTTCTGTCCTTCCTATGTACATGCTTTCTTCATCTTTTAGCCACTTACACAGCTGTGTGGTTCCTTACACAGCTACATCGATTGACTCTGTGTTCTCTGAGGTCTCAAGATGCTCCCAGAATGCAAGAGGCCATGGTCTGAAAATAAAGTCTTTTTACTGGCTTCATGTTAATTTTTATCAGAAGCTCTATTTTACTCTGTCTCTGTCCCATCCCAGCACACTTATTTTCCTTTTCTTAGGAAAAAAAATGAGTACCTCTCATTGAATGGGTATATAAAATTCCCTGCTGTATATTCTAACTTCCCCTAATTCACCCCCAACAATAATAAGCTGTGCTGAACATCAAGCATATTTGATTGAAGACATTAAAAAACACCAAGTCAGTTTGTTTTCTTGGTACTTTAACAACCAACTTCCATTTTAATGGAGTTGGAATACAGCATTCTAATTTTTGTGTCATGTTAGGGAGATATTAAATGAGATTATACTTGCTTAGGATTTTTTTTTTTTAAACACTTTTTATCCATAAACAAGAGAGGTCCTAGGGTTACTTAGAAAGTCACTTATTTTTAATTTAAGGGGCAGGTTAATTAGTTTTTTTATAGTTATTGGAGTATTAATAATACTTCTGTTCCTTTTCCCTCTCTTGGTTGTCTTAATCCTTTGAATAATTTCCCTATTTTTGAGTAATTAAGTGATAGTGAACAGGAAAAACTTTAAAACAGCTTTTTTAGGATTTTTTTAATTATGAAAAATTTAAAAACAATTACAAAAGTAGGCAAAATAATGTAATGAACTCTCATGTAATCATTACCCAGCATCAACAGTTGCCAACTCATGGCCAGTCTTACTTTATCTGGAATCACCTTCCTCTGCTTAGGTTATTTTGAAACAAATCCTTGATTTCATGTCATTTCATTCATAAATACCTCTAAACTTAAGTATCTCCAAAAAAAGATGACACTGTTATTTTCTTAAAAATTAACACTAATTCCTATTTTTCAACGAATACCTAGTCAGTGTTCAAATTTCCATTATCTTACATTTTTGGTTTGAGTTATGACCCAGATATGGTCCAAACCTAGCAATTGGGTTTTTTATGTCTTTTAAATTTCTTTTAATTTTAGGTTTATCTCCTCTCCAGCTCTTCTTCCCTCTCCTCTTCTACCCGCCCCCTTTCACTCTCTTCCCTTGCAGTTTACTAGTTGAAAAAACCAGATTATTTGGCCTGTAGAGTTTCTCACAGGATGTTTTTGTGACTGCATCTCTATGGTGGTTACATCGAAATTTTAGATGTATACGTTGATAGGCTTTTTTATTTTTTTGAGTTTTGCTTATCATTTACTACCTTGATGTAGAGAGGTAAGTTGGATCTTCTTTTGCAGGATTTTGAACAGAGGTCCAAAACTGGTGCCCTGGGACACATGTGGCTCACAGGCATGTTTTGTTTGGTAGGCACAGTGGAAAATACTTTAAAATTAATTGCCATCACTTAAGCATTGTAAAGTTTCCCATAAGTATCAAGATTGCTTTCTTTCTTTTTCGTTTTTAAAATTCTGTTTTAAAATATCAAAGGATCTGGGCATCCCGGCTTTTGTGGTGATGCCTCTGGTGAGTGGCGAGGCTCCTTGAGAGGACGCATGCCCGCACCTGGTGCAGAGCACAGTCCTCATGCAGGCCTCCTGCCTGGTCCCAGAGGCCTTCTGGTTTTGTGAACCCTGACTTGGAGCAACAGAAATTACCTTTATTTGTGTAATGCGTCTTAAATTCTGTGTATTTTTTTGCTGCATGTTTTCTCCAAGCTGGTGTTTGGGCTCTTTCACTGTCTAAGAATTGATGTTTATTCAGAGAGTGGCCAGAGTTCCTGCTGTGCTTCATGCCTCTGTCATAAGCCTGACTCCATGCATTCCCTGAATTTGTTCTCATGTGCCTTTGCCTTGGACTGTGGCTATTGGTGTTTATATTTTTAGTGCCTAACAGAAGTCTTGGCATATAGTAGGTGCTCAATTCTTATTGAATGAGTAGAGGAGGAAAGGAACCAGTATATAAACTACCAGATAAGGAAGACATAGGAAGAGAAACAGATCATGTCATGCATATCCATGTTGGAAACTTCAGTGATGTTAGCACCTCTCCTTCTTCCACTGGCGTGTGTTATTGAAAGTGATTGTAATCATGGTATGTTACTAGTATAACACTGTACGATATTATACATTTATATTGATATGAAAATGTTTAGCTCAGACATTAGTCACATGTAAATCAGGGATAGGCTTCTTAATAACAGATTTTTGGATATCAGCTAGCCTTTCCTTTCTTGCCTAAGAATTTGGAGTTTGAATTCCTCCATTTGGTTTATGTCCAAAGAAAGGAAGAACAGCATGGCTAGAGCCCACAAGCCTGAAGATGGGAGGTACAGCTGATGTAATTTGGTCATCTTTTGAAACCTGGCGTTTGGATATCATTAAAAACAATGACAATTTCAATACCATTGCGTTTTAGTGTTTGCTAGTCTTATTTCTGTTATACTAATACATACTTTAAAATTAGAATTGAGGTTTTAATTTTTTTGGTAGATGTTAAGGCTGCTGACAGCCTTTGATAAAAAGTGTGGGTGGGGTCAGGTTCTGTACCCTTTGACTCCAGGAGAATATTTAATTTGTCATGATTGAGAGAACAGGAAAGATAAACAGATGTTACCAGTTGTATGCTTTAGCACAGGGTAAATTCTTTTTTTTTTTTAAATTACATTTTAAGTTCTGGGCTTCAAGTGCAGATCATACAGGTTTGTTACATAGGTATACACGTGTCATAGTGGTGGACGTTTGCTGCATCTATCACCCCATCATCTACATTAGGTATTTCTCCTAAGGCTATCCTTCCCCAATTCCCCCACCCCCTGCTATTCCTCCCCCCACCCCCCACTATTCCTCCCCCCACCCTCCAGGCCCTGGTGTGTGATGTTTCCCTTCTTGTGTCTGTGTGTTCTCATTATTCAATGAAGTCTCATAAGTCCCACTTATGACTGAGAACATGCGGTGTTTGGTTTTCTGTTCCTGTGTCAGTTTGCTGAGAATGATGGTTTCCAGTTTCATTCATGTCCCTGCAAAGGACATGAACTCATCCTTTTTTATGGCTGCATAGTATTCCATGGTGTATATGTACCACATTTTCTTTATCCAGTCTATGATTGATGGGCATTTGGGCTGGTTCCAAGTCTTTGCTGTTATGAAAAGTGCCGCGATAAACATGCGTGTAGCACAGGGTAAATTCTTTTTTTTTTTTTTTTCTTTCCGGTCAGGCTTGTCTCAAACATCTCAATCAAGAGATTGCGACCAGCCTGGCTGCACAGAGCAAATTCTTATTCCCTAGTGGTTATTACTTGAAATTGTAGTTTGATTGACCCCAAACAATCAATAAACTAACATTGCATTAAGAAATCTAGCTCATTTCATACTTTTAAAAACTGTCAACAAGTGGTACTATTAAAAGTGAGGTGTTTCCATTTTAAGGACAGTGGCATTTGTGGGTGGTAAGAAATTATAAATTCTCTTTGAGAGCGTGTGGTATCTTCACATGTGCAATGGTGAGTTATGGGGATGTGCTGTAGTGTTGCATGAAATTAGAGGATTTTTTTTTTTTTGAGTAGTGTTAATAGTACCATCATTCTGCATTTACCAAATACTTTACATTTTTTAAACCATTTCCGTATTGAAATGATAATCACTGAACCAAATCTGTGAGAAATTCCTGAT
The DNA here is from genome assembly GCA_963573385.1 of Cacajao melanocephalus. Lineage (NCBI taxonomy): Eukaryota > Metazoa > Chordata > Mammalia > Primates > Pitheciidae > Cacajao > Cacajao melanocephalus. Next base: position 76,976 of record CAUYLG010069467.1, on the reverse strand, counting down.
TAAAATAAAAATTATTAATGTTACTGTTGCCTCTTTTAGTGACTGTATTGAAAAAAAAGTTACTGGTAGTAAATGTTAGCTAGTGTTTATTTTTTGCATTTGAATCTATGATAAGAATCTTTATAAACCGGAGGAAAAGTGTAATTTAAAGATATGAAATCAAAATACTGTACTAGTTTAAAATGAACTGTGTCAGAGATTGGGTCAGAGGTGTTAGATCTAGATTGCTGACCACTGAATTTCTTTCTGGAGTCCCAAGGGGAATGCTGAAATGCATGCCTAATACATGTAATATAAGTGGAGGAAGGTGATTGGAAGAAAAACTAGTTTTTTATAGTGTGTTTTCCTTGAATGTGAGCACTTTGCTGTGTTCCTGCTGCTGTTTAGTCAGGGTTTACTTAGGCAATTTGCTTTTTTTTCCTTCCTTTTCTGTGTGTTGCCTTTGAAAATTGTAAGATGAATGCTGTTTGAATGATGTGCTTAAATAGCAATTAATTTAGTTTGTTTTGCCCAAATGATTTTAGCTTTGCAGTATTTTTTCTTTTACAAAAATGTATTATAGGCCATTTCAAGCCTGAAGACAAGATTAATGTATAAAACACCTGTATAACTATCCACCAGCTTTGTTGAATCTGACATTTTGCTATATTTGCTTCAGATATGATTTTTTTTTTTTTTTTTAACATTGTAAACCTGTGTACACCTTTCAGTCCCAACAGCCTGGCACATGTGTTGTGAGATTTATTCCTATATATTGCATGTAGGTTTTTTTCCTATTATAAATGGTGTATTAAAATGTAAAAAAATTGTTTGCTGGTGCGTAGCAATGTGATTTATTTTTCGCTTGGTAAAACTTGCTTAAGCTTTTTGGACCTGGTAGCCTTTAAACTATAAATTCAATTTATCTAACGGTTATAGCTATATTCAGGTTTTTAAATTCTTCTAGACTCAGTTTTGAGAAGAGACATTTTTCTAGAAAATATTCCATGTCTGTTTTCCAACATTATTTAAGTCTGCTGCATTTCAGATGTCTCCCTTTTATGTTCCTTCTCTTTATTGTTGATCTAACCATGGATTTATAACTTTTATTTGTGCTTTGAAAGATTCAGCATTAGGTTTTCTTGAAATTTCTATTGTTCCTCTCCCCCATATTTCATTTATGCTCTTATAATTCCATCAATTAGGTTTGTTAGGAGTTCTTTTTAATTTTATTCCTAAGGTGAGGTGCTTAGTTTACTAATTTTTAGGCTTTCTTCTTTTCTAGGACCGTAAATAATAGCTCTTTAAAACCACTAAGTGGTATCCCACAAGTTTGAATGAGGTACTTTAATTTTCATTTGATATGCATTTCATTCTAAATATTTTGTGGTTTTTTGTCTTTATTTTCCTCCCCTCCCCTCCCCTTCCTTCCCTTCCCTTCCCCTCCTCTCCGTTCCCCTCCCCTCCCTCTCTTCCCTTCCTTCCTTCTTCAACAGGGTCTCCTTGTGTCATTAAGGCTGGTGTGCACAAGCATGGGTCACTGCAGCCTCAGCCTCCTGGGCTCAAGTGATCCTGCCACCTCAGCCTCTTGAGTAGCTGGGACTACAGGTGCATGCCCCCACACTCGGCTAATTTTTTTTAATTTTTTCTGTAGAGATGGAGTTTTGCTATGTTGCCCAGGCTCGCCTCGAACTCCTGGGCTCAAGCAGTCTGCCTGCCTTGGCTACCAAAGTGCTGGGATTACAGGCAAGAGCCAATATGTCCTGCCCAAAATCGGAATAGTTATATTCTTTTTGGTGGAATCTTTTTCTCATTATATAGTGACATTTTATTTCTAATAGTGACTTCTGCTTTAGTGGCTATTTTGTTTGATATTAATAGGATTATAGCTTTTTTTTGGTTACTGTTTACTTGGTATGCATTTTTTCCTTTATGGTGTCATTATATTGCTATAGCTGCCCTTCTAAACAACATATAGCAGGTTTAAAATGCAATCTGAATCTGTGGATTCATTTGGATTTGTTTACTTCTGACTTTGTGACTCCTCCCTCAACACACACACCTTTTAAGGTTTTAATTTTCTCTTTTCTTGGTAGTGTGTTCTTTAGTTCTCATTTCTGTCCATTCTTTTGGAAGTTTCCCTTTAGATATTTAACTTGAACATGCCACCCAAAAAAACCTATCATCACCATTTCTTCAGCATCCTTTCTTTAAAACAAAACCACAAAAACAAAGACCTTGGAATACATCAACTCTGATAACTTGTCTTCATTGGTAGATGGTATACTTTTCTCTGGTGTTTTTGCTTTCTTTTTACACCTGAAATTTTATATAATTATTATTTGGTCAGCACATGTTCTGGTTTACCCAAAGGCTTACTGGCATTCTGTCTGTCTGTCTGTCTGTCTGTCTGTCTATCTATCTATCTCTATCTATCTATCTATGGGGAATTTTTTTAAAATTCAAATCTTGCAGCCTCATATGACCAAACTCCAAATTTCCTGGGAGTGAGGAAGAAAAGACTTAAAAAAGATACATACTTGCAGAAAGAATTTGCTACAATATAGAAAAGTATATAGAGAAAGTCTATATATTTCTAGAGACTTTGAGATAACATTTAACATTTTGGCTGTTTAACTCCTTCCTTTTCTTCTTTCAGTTTCTCTCTTTCCAGTTTCTGCCTTTCCTCTTGTATTATTCTGCTCGGGTTGTTATAACAAAATACCACAGACTGGTGGCTTAAACAACAGAAATTCGTTTTCTTGACGGTTCTGGAGGCTGGAAGGCCAGGATGAAGGTGTTGGCAGGGTTGGTTTCTCCTTAGGCCTCTCGGCATGCAGATGGGCACCTTCTCCTTTTATCCTCACTTGGTCTTTTCATCTGTGCCTGCACATCCCTGGTATCTCTTGTGTGTCCAAATTTCTTCTTCTTATAAGAATACCAGTCAGGTTTGGGCGCGGTGGCTCACGCCTGTAATCCAACTGTAGGAAGCTTAGGCGGGTCACTTGAGGTCAGGAGTTCGAGACCAGCCTGGCCAACATGGTGAAACCTCGTCTCTGCTAAATATACAAAAATTAGCCAGGTGTGGTGGTGCATGCCTGTAGTCCCAGCTACTTGGTGGGCTGAGGCAGGAGAATCACTTGAACCCTGGAGGCGGAGGTTGCAGTGAGCTGAGATCACACCACTGCACTTCACCGTGGGTGACAGAGCAAGACTCCATCTCAAAAAAAACAAAAACAAAAACAAAAAAACAAAACAAAAAGAGAATACCAGTCAGATTGGGTTAGGTCCCATTCTAACAGCTTCATTTTAACTTCATTACCCTTCTAAAGACCGTATCTCCAAATGTAGTTACATTTTGAGGTACTAAGGGTTAGGGCTTCAGCATATAAATTATCGGGGAGGAGGACACAAATCAGCTCAAAACAATCATTTCTCATCTTTATTTTGGCAAAGGGTGTTGTCATTATGTGCTGTTGGGGGTACGGTAGTGAGTGAGACAGACGTAGGTCATGTCCTCATGAGGCTTTCGTCTAGATGAGTCTAGTGATAATCTCTGATTCATTCTGTCTGTCTTCCTCCTGCTCTCCCTCTCTCTCCTTCCCTCTGTCCACACACAGTAGGGCACCTTTGGACTTCTTTCAGACTTGTTGCTCTGTGATCACTAATACAGCTGTTCTCTTTTACCTAGGAGAAAAAGAAAATGTTTTTACAGTCTTCAAAAGCCTGCACTTAATATTTTATAGTTTTTTTTTTCAAAAGCTCTGCTCAGATTCAGCTCGTCTCAGATTGGACTGTTGACTTTTTGTCTTTTGCATTTATTGCATTTATTGTCCTTTTCTATTTCCTGGATTTCCAGCTACTTGTGAGACTTGTTGCTGTTGTGGAAAGACTGTATTCTATAGTTTAACATAGGGAGGGTGAATTTCCTAGGTTTTTTTTTTTTTTTTACAAGCTACTGGTTTCTCCACTATTTTCTGTGATTCATTAATGTATTTTTTCTTGTTGAATTTCAAAAAACTCCCTGCTTTATTAAGCTTTAGGTTACATGTCACCCATTTTGGGTGAAAGGCCTGGACAGAACAATTAAAGAGAAAATGAAAGATTCAGGTACAATAGAGAATGGGAAAAAAGAGAGAAACTTGTGCAGTTCATTTGTCTACATGTCTGTTCACTTTAAATACTGTTTCTCAGGTGTCCCTGATTCCTCAGGTGCCCAAAGTCCCAAAGTGAAAGATGCATTTTAAAAAACCAACACCAACAAAAAAACAGTATTGTTAACCACATTTGATTTTTTGAGTACTGCAGTGGGGATGTCAGTGATCCATAGTGAATGTTGAATTAATTCTTAGAACTGCACATTCGAGATGTGTAAGAGGTTTTCCCCACTATTTATTCATAAGCCTAGTTGGCAGAATTGATCTGGAAACATTTTCTAGTATAATTATTATTTTAAAAAACAAGTGTGTAGCATATAGAATGTGGGAGGAAGGAGATAGTCTTTCTCTGTCTGAACTGTCTCTAAAACAAGTGATTATATGGAAATGTACAAAGGAGTAAAACTTGAAGGTGGCTCGGAATTTGACCTCTAGGTAGGAGAGAATTTGTACTTGAACTTCCTTCTGAAATGTTTTTCTAAGAGTAAGAACAACATCATCTCAAGGGGGAAACAGCAAGCATGCAGGGGAGAGTCATTTGGCCTTGTTAGTCCAGTCCAGCTCCTTGGAAAAGGCTTTCATTTGTATGCTGCCTGATTATACTGTAAAAGAAAAGACTGAATCCATTAACTAGCCAGGCCCTTTGTGTCGCTCCTGAATCCCTTTAATTTCGTGGCTGCACAGAAGCTCTATTCAGGGCATTCCTAGTCCTGCACTATCTTTCCTGTCTGGATGCCAGGCCCTATTCATGGTGTTCTCACTGCAGGAAGTTCTCACAGTCATTTGGGGTGGATGGAGGGGGAAGGGAAAGATGAGGGAAGGCAGAGGCCTATGTGGGTCTTCCCCTCCTTCATTTCCTGCTCTGCCCCTTAACAACAAAACACCAAACAAAAAGCACACTCAGGAACATAACTATAAATGAGGATCTTAAGTGACTCAGTGGATTGATAACTCCTGTTAAATAACAGAAAATGTGTCTTCTTCTGACATCTATTTACAAGTAGTACTAAAACACTTATAGAAAGCTTTTCAGGTCAGATGAGGGCAGGAGGCATTGGAATGGTAATGTGCTCTAAAGGAATTTATACCCTACAGTGAATGTATTTTAAAGGACTTTAAAATTTTTTTAACTTAATTTTGTTTTTTTTTTTTTTTTTTTTTTTAGAGACAGGGTCTTGCTCTGTTGCCCAGGCTGGAGTGCAGTGGTGTGAACACCCCTCCCTGTAGCCTTAAACACTTGGGCTCAGGCAGTCTTCCTGTTTTAGCCTCCTGAGTAACTGGGACCACAGGCATGAGCACTGTGCCTGGCCAGGACTTTTTCTTCCTCAGTAAAGAATAGCTCTTAAGGTTGTGTTAGCAGTAAGTTGGGAGTTGGTACAGAGAAGGAGGGGTTTCAAGCAAACATCTAAACATTTAAAAATCTAAACAGGAAGATAAAGAGGCCAAGAAGTGCTTTTCTCCTTACTTCTGCATGGTCTTTAAAAATAAGTGTTATTTAGGTTTGGTTTAGAATATGTGACCTTTTGCCAACAGATGCTGAATTGTTGCTTATATTTCCAGTCTTTTCAAATAGATATGCCTATAAAGAGGGAAACTAGAATGATTTTGTTTTGTTTCGTTTTATTTTGAGAGGCTGGTGTGGTGGAAAAGAGATAAAGGAAAGATGAGTGTAGATGGATTCTTGAGAATAGCTGGGCACCAGTTTTGAATTGCCAGCATGTTCTCTTGGTTAATAGCAGTTCTATAACCAAAGGGAAGTTTGATCTTGTTGCGTTTTGTTTGCTTTGAATGAATAAATTATCAGGGGGTGGTCAAGGTTAGATTCCACTCTTGTTACATGTTTAATATATTTTTCAAAACTTTTGGGATCATTTCAAGTGTCTGCTCTCTTACTGTCTCAGTAGATGCTTATTGAAGCTGACCATGCAGTTAAAAACAAAAAATCAAACGGTCAGATCTCTGAAATATCTTCAGTAGACAATAAGTGTGAATAATTAGATGAAAACTAAATAAAAGTAGTGTAATTGTGTGTTGTGCCATACTTTCTACTGTGACATACGTTTAAAAATTCTAAACAAAGAAAAATAGCTATTTAAGGGTTGTGACAAGAAGAATTCTGACATGTGGAGCCCTTGACTAGATAGATACATAAGAAACCAGGTAATAGAGTAAGGATGAAGAATTAAATATCAGTAGTTTGCATTGAGAGAAATAGTGCAGAGTATTTTGTTTTGTTTTTTAGTGAGGTGGGAATGAAGATATGTTCCCCATTTTACTATGTTTAAGGATGTTTTCTTAGGTAAAGTTTCCTAATATGGGAAGCTGATAACAAAAAATGTTTTTAGTTCACAGTATTGTATATGATTTACCATTTTAATGTGCTCTTTTCTGATTTAATCAACTGAGTTTATGTAAATCACTTAAGAAGACTTTTACAATATGGTTTATATAGAGAGTTTGATTAGAGGAAAATAACTGGAGGCTTGTTTTTATAATGGTAATGTAGTAACTATCATTTGTTGAACCCAGCAGTGGTCCCTAAGTTACACAGGCATTTCACATGTGTTGCTGGCATCTGGTCCTGTTCCCTAGCAGATGTCTCTGTTCACTGCCTTCCTTAAAATTTGATCAGGTCACTGTCAGATGTGTGTAGCTGCATTCAGGTGCTCTCCTAAGTAGTGGGACTTTAGAAATTCATTAGTTACTACTCTAATCATAAATATTCAGACAGGAGCATGCCCTATCCATGCTGCCTACTCTAGGATGGGCTTCACCCTTCCTTCTCAGGATATGACACGATATTACTGTTTTTGATGTACCTTCCAACAAATTAGACTAATAAAAGTATAATTTCCCCAAGATTATGACTTTTTTTTTCGAGATGAAGTCTTGTTCTGTCACCAGGTTGGAGTGCAGTGGTACAATGTCGGCTCACTGCAACCCCCGTCTCCTGGGTTTGAGCGATTCCCCTGCCTCAGCCTCCCGAGTAGCTGGGACTACAGGCACATCTCACCACAGCTGGCTAATTTTTGTATTTTTAGTAGAGACGGGGTTTTACCATATTGGCCAGGCTGGTCTCAAACTCCTGACCTCAATTCGCCTGCCTTAGCCTCCCAAAGTGCTGAGATTACAGGCGTGAGCCACCACGCCTGGCTAAGATTATGACTTTTTAAAGTTTGCAATTTTTTTCCCTCTGCAAGTTCAATTAATTAAATTGACTGTTTTGTAAGATTTCTTATTGTGGGCCAAAGAAAGAGAAACCATAGTAATTTTTGATCTTGTGGGATTAAGGCTATTGCTTTTCCTTGAAGTCAGCCCTTTCGGAGATGGGTTGATTATTTTCTTGAGCTGTCACCTCTTCCTGATTCTCAATAAGGGCTGTGTGGTAACAGCGTTTTTTTATACCCGTGTAACTTTCAGCTTGTAGTTCCCACCCTGCTTGTCTTAAACACTTCAGCTGATGTTCTGAACAGCTTTACCATCTTACCTTCTCCAGAGTGAGAAGCTGCCATTGTACTTTGTTATAGATTCTGGCCTCTCAGTTGTGCCTGAATTCTTGCTCAGCTGTGCTGTTCTGCTGTGGAATTCCTTTCATCTTTGTGCAGCAGGCATTCCCCATCACCTGTCTTGTCACTCTGGCACACTGTGCTTGGAGACAAGACTGAGCAGTTGTTGTTGGGTATGAATGTTGGGGTGGCAGTAGGGCATGTCTTTGTGTGCACAGAAATCTGCTCAGGGGGCCTGTCTGCAAGTTTGGCCGCTCTTCTAGAGGTGTAGAGGCTGCAGCCTTCATACTTTTTTTCTCCTCCTGAGCTATTTCTCTGCCAGTTTCAGTGCAATAAAAATGTGTTTGGCTGTCAGAGGCTTTCCGGTAAGAGAAACAAGAAGATTGCATCTTGCAGTTATGCTGAGAGAGCAAGGTGTGGTGCTTTGGTGAGTCTAATGGAAAGGACTAGAAGGTGTTTGAGAAAGCTTAGTCTACTTTGGATCCACAGTATCAAAAGTAGGCCTCCCCAAACCCCTGATGGAAATATCAGAAAGGAGGGCTGCTTAGCTATTGTATCAAAGGGTAATGGAAGTCATTCCGCCTGTAATTAGCTGTAAGAGTAACAATGATATATACAATATACCAGATTCCACATATGAATTAAGAGAGAAAAGATAGGATTGAGGTTGTAATGTTCACAGCATTACACTTCTATAATTTTTTTTTTTTTGAGACGGTGTTTTGTTCTTGTTGCCCAGGCTGGAGTTCAGTGGTGTGATCTCGGCTCACTGCAACCTCTGTCTCCCAGATTCAGGCGATTCTTCTGCCTCAGCCTCCCGAATAGCTGGGATTAAAGGTGTGTGCCACCACGCCTGACTGATTTTGTATTTTTAATAGAGACGGGGTTTCTCCGTGTTGGTCGGGCTGGTCTCTAACTCCCAACTTTAGATGATCTGCCTACCTTGGCCTCCCAAAGTGCCGGGATTACAGGCGTGAACCACTGTGCCTGGACTACATTTCTATAATGTTTAATAGAAGGTATCAGTTGCTACACCCATACCTGTGGTCCCAGCTACTTGGAAGGATGAGTTGGTAAGATTGCTTGAGCCCAGGAGTTCATGGCCTAGGCAGCATAGCAATACCCTGTCTCTTAAAAAAAAATGACTGTAGTCTTTCTAGAATTCCTAATATGTGTCTCTAGGACCACAATAGGCTTCTTGAAATTAACAATTGACAGATTTTTGTCTTTGGGTTAGCCAGCTAGACAACAGCGTTTTGAAATAACACATAGTGAAATTAGCTGATGTTTTTTGTAGGATGTAGAAGTTTAGGCATGTTATGTTTCTTTCTTTGTTGTAGCCTGGATTGTCCTCTGGATAGATGATCATTGTAATCCTTTAATTCTGTGTAGATACATGAAAGTTGAAAAGCACTTCTGTAACTAGCTAGAACATCCAAAACCTTATCCTGTTATGCTCTGTCAGCTCATTTTTTCCCTTTCTTTAGGTTCTTACTAATACCAGTTTTCTCCATAAATAACTCCTTCCCCTGTAATGATTCCTATGGAGAAAGAGGGCAAAGTTTAGATAGTGCTGTAATGTGAGTGTGTGTGTCCCTGTGCAAATTTATATGTTGAAGTCCTAAACCCCAAGGTGATAATTTTAGGAGGTGGGGGGCCTTTTGGGGGATGATTAGGTCATGAGGGCAAAGCCTTCATGAATAGGATTAGTGCCCTTATAAAAGAGGCCTGAGAGAGACTATTCTCCTTCCACCCTGTGAGGATGCAGTGAGAAGATGCCGGCTAGAGCTAGGATTCTGACCCTCACCAGACACCAAATCTGTTGGTGCCTTGATCTTGGATTTCTCAGCCTCTAGAATTGCGAGAAATACATTTCCTTTGTTTCTAAACTGCTCAGTTTATGGTATTTTGTTATAGCAGCCCAAACAGACTAAGACAGATAGAAAATTGCTTTATTTTGTGCTGGTAAGATAGTTTGTAACTTTTTTTTTTTTTTTGCTTGAATTGGGCAGTTTCTGTTGGGGGTTTCTTAGAAGGTATTATTTCCTCTTCAGTGGGCAATTTTCTTACTTTCCTTTAGCAAACTATTTTTTTTTTTTTTGCCAATTATTTATATCTGGATAAGGCAAAAAGAAACATGATTCTTGAGAATATTTTGGTTTTTCTCCCTTCCCTTCAGTTTGTGCCAAGTGAGAACACAGATTAATGTTTTTTTCTTTCATTCATTTTTATTTTATTTTTTAAAACAAAATGTGATAGAACGTGCTACGCTAGCTCGGGATTCCTAAATAACTTTAGTGTCTTGAAATAATAAAGGTTTATTTTTCTGCTCATGTTGTATTAATCATCATGGAGAGAGAGGGAAGCTTCGTATACATCTTTATAACTCATGGAGCCAGGCTGATGGAGTAAACACTATCTGGACTGTTGCTTTGGATGGATCTGGTTACCAAAGGGAAAAGAAAGTTCTAGAGGGCTTCAGCTCACTTGGCAGAAGTAGCATGGCCCACCCAGCCACCAGGGAGTTAGGAAGGATAATCCTGCCACGTGCCCAGAAGGAGAGGAGACGCACACATTTAGCATGCCGTCGTCTGCAAATGATGAGCAGCCTGAATCAAACAAGCTTAAATAATCAGGGGATTATTGTTTCACAACATTGAGAATCCAGAAGCAGCTGGGATCTAGACCATATGTAGTATGATGGGGAACTCAGTGATGTCCTTAAGGACTTGAGTTTTTCTCTCTCTGAGCTCTGCTGTCCTTGACTTGGAGCTTTGCTCTCAGGCAGGCTTCTCTCTTGGCCATATGCTGCTGTAGTGGTTCTAGATAGCACTTTTGGAAATGACAGTCTAGAGAAGAGGGGCATAGGAAAAAACTGATACTTTTTCTTAAGAAAATTTCCACAAAGTCCCCAGTTAGATTTCCCACCTATCAGTGGGAGGAATTGTAATGTGCCCAACGTGATTGGTTTAGAAATGAGAATCGCTTTATTGGAACTAGGGGCGGGATGGACTTTGTCCTGAAGCGTGTGGCTATTTGCAGGACAGGTGGATACTTCAGCACAAGTGGGGTATGATCAGGAAGTGCAGAATGAGCCACCAGCAATGCCTATTGTACTCACTGTAGTACATGTGCATAAGATTGAGATTTTTGTCTCTAGAGGTGATGAGAGAAGCTAATTTTTGATGATGAGGGTAATATGGTACATAAAAGGAGACTTGAGTGGACAAGGGGTATCCTTGACTTTAAAACTTCTTTATCAAGCAAAATATGATCATTTGTACAGAGGTCAACATTGTGTGCAAAATACTGCAGTAGGTACCAGGTTATACTTTACAGGAAAGACAAGGCCTCAATACATAATCTCTTACTAGTTTATGGAAAGACTGCTGAAACAAACAGAAACCTACATGAAGCAAACCAGTAATGGGCCGATGTATTTAGTACCTCTGAAACAGCTCTTGTTTGAGCGAGATAAAACTCAAGTGTGAATTTAATTAGCTTTTATTTTATTTCTTGCTGTTAGAGATTTATTTGTAATGTTGTACTGATGTCCTCTGTGTTTCAAATAAGGCTTGGTGTTTTTTTTTGAGGTTTTGAAAAAGGTGTGTTCTAATTTTTCTCTTTCTAGTGCAGGCCAAACTGGGATATTTCTGCCCATTTGTATGTGGTGTCCACTTTAACTTCTGAAATGTTTGCTGCTTTTCTGTTCTCTCAGGTCTAACCTTCACTCCTTTTCTGACGTCTGAGGTGCCCAGAAGGGGTGCTGACCTCTGAAACTGGCAGTGTGCTGGTAGAGACAGACTCTCTGTCTACCATAGCTTAAATATAAGGCTGTAAACACATACAGTTTTACTTTTCTAAATTCTTTAGCAGGACTCCTGTGGTCCTCAGCTGGCACAGAACACCTGATTGCTTGGGTACTTGCTTAGCTTGTGCCGCCCCTGTGCCGTTTTCCAGTTTTTCAGCTCTCCTTCCGGCTTACTCTTTCACCTGCTTGCAGACCTGTGTGAACAGCTCAACTTGTGAATATTTCCTGCAAAAACCTTTACATCTTGCCCATTTGGCTCTGGGCCCATAAGGTATCTGTTTTCATGAGCAAGGCCTTTTTCATTGTTGTGTTGGGGTTTGAAAGAAATCTGTTCAAAAGAAATGTGTTCAGTTAGCTTTCAGCTGTGGAAAGTTCTAGATTAGGAACACTTTTAAATACAACCTCGTAGGTTATAGTGTGGTGGAGACAGCATGCATTTCGACCCCATGAACGGAGTTTCTGCAAATGAAAAATGCCTTTTTTCTTCAAGTGCTTTAAACAATATACATGTAAAATTCACTATTAGCAGCAAGTAGAAATCTTTTTCACTATTCTAAGAAAAGTTGTTGCACTTTGGATGGCAGAATTGTAACTTTTTTTTTTTTTTTTTACCCTTTAGGGTATGTTTACCAAAGTAAATCATGCCCTTGGCTTCCAGTAATTAATAACATAGCTTTAAAAAAAAAAATGAAACACCTCATTCAGTGCCAGTCAACTGACGTTTCCAAAATAAGGAAAAAGCACTAAGTAGCTTGGTGAAGGTTTGTCATCTAGTAAATGGGCATCCTTTTGTACTCAACCCATACTGTTATGATATATTCTCTCCTGACTCTTCTTCTTTAGATAAAAGCAATTTTTTGTGCATCTTTGAGTAGTCACAGAAACCCCTAATTAGCAAGCAAATAAAAAATTCATCTTCTTGTTGCTAAGGTAAAGAGCCTCTGACACCTTAACTAGGTACTATTGAGTGAATTGGTGTGAGGCAGAGATGAGACATCTTGTTGTTACGTTTATAACCTTCCCCAGTAAACCCATCTCAGAAAATAATTTCAGTTAATTACCACATTTTCATTTTGCATGTGGAAAACCCATGCCACCACAGTGAATGATTTCCATAGGAGTTAAAAAACACACACAAAAACTTTCCACGACTTTGAAAATTCCTTCCTTTTAAGGACAATGAACTAAATGCAGATTAACTTCTTTTCACATGGTGATTTCAGCAAGAGGAGAATGGACACTCTTGTTGAATACAACTCTTTCTAAACCAAGGAAAAAGGAGAAATTTGTGTCTAATTCCTATGTAATGTTTATAGAGCTGACTGTGATGTTCTTGAGTCAAAAACAAGATTTATATGAAAATGTTGATTTGTTGAATTTTTGAGTCTACTTTGTGGGATGTACAGAGGATGGAGAGAACAGTCCTTAAGGTAACTTGTAGCTACTTTTAAAAAATTACATAAATATGACAGAGGGTGATTTAGTACTATGTGGTGGGATCCAAATCTAGGGTTTGCATGCCTGTAATGGTATGGAGTATATCAGATGGCCCTGTCATTTAGTGAGAAGATTGCTGCAGAAAAAACACAGGTAAAAATAATTGTCTTGTGGCCTCAAAAAGTTTGGAAAAATGTTAAAAAAAAAATTTAAACAAATTTAAACAAAATGGCCACTCGTAAAATGAAAACTCTTTTCAGCTTTAGGTCAGTGTGTACTTTTGGAGATTCTGTTGTGTTTGCAGCTAAAATGTTTTTGAATTTATTCACAAAGACATTTCTTCGGAAATGCAACAGATAGAGATAGAGGATGCGTGGAGAGATGGGAAGAGTTAGCTGTATTGAGTATGCTCTCATTTGTGTGTTTGGCTTAAGTGATACTTGTCAGAATCTCTTGAACATACGAAATATTTGTCTCAATTTCAATATCTTGCTTGAAATGTAACCACACTGATATGCTTACTTTCCCTTGGCTGTGCTTCAATGGCTAAAATTAAGAACTAACAGAGAAATGACTAATTCTCCCCACCCAAATTAATCGTGTTCAGAATTAGTGATATCGTCAAGTTTCTGTAACTGGTGGTTGACTGACCCAGTTAAGAGCAGATTTTGGCTGGGCGTGGTGGCTGACGCCTGTGATCGCAGCACTTTGGGAGGCTGAGGTGGGTGGATCACTTGAGGTCAGGAGTTCGAAATCAACCTGACCAACATGGAGAAACCCCATCTCTACTAAAAATACAAAATTAGCCGGGCATGGTGGCACATGTCTGTAATCCCAGCTACTTGGGAGGCTGAGGCAGGAGAATCACTTGAACCTGGGAGGCGTAGATTGTGGTGAGCCGAGATCGCACCATTACACTCCAGGCTGGGCAACAAGAGTGAAACTCCATCTCAAAAAAAAAAAAAAAAAAAATAGTGAGCAGGTTTTGCCTGAGCATTGCATTAAAATAATCTTACCATTTACGTATCATTTCATCATTTGCTATATTGTTCCTTCCCTCCCCCCACCTAATCTCTTTTGCAGCCTTGCTCTCTCTTTGGGAAATTGAAAACCAAAACCCTTGGTATAGTTAGTGACTAATTTCATCTTGGGTTAAACAGTTATGATTCATCTTGTTTTATAATCTTCCGGCTATTCTCAGACCTGTGTCTCTTTGCCCCTTGGGTCCCACACTTGTTTTTCTATTTCTGTTTCTATTCAAAATGATAGTAGTGCCCCCAGAATACTGGAGGTGGAAAACTGGCAGCTCTAGGGGCTGGATACTAGTGGTCTACTGATTTATATTATTTGATCATTTTAAAAATTAGTTGTATCAAATAATGAGATTATTTCCAGTGTCTCTTGAATAGAAGCACAAAATCTGGCCATACCAGGCCCGCATTCCTGCATGAAGTGAAGCAGCAGCTGCCTCTGTAGATGATACACATGGTCTCCTGGTTTCCAGTCCCATTGAACTCCCTTCATTTTATATTACTTGCATGGGTCCTGCAGGCATTTTCAGTTTGCAGTCTGAGATCTGTAAGTATTCTCATTACATGCAGGTGCGTTCCTATTTTTCTGGTATTTGATTTTCTACCTTGATTGCTGCTGATGCTGTGCTTACCATAGCTTATGAATAAGGGAAAGCAATGTGTGGTTTTGGCAGCCAGGTAGAATTGGTTTTGAATCTTAGTTTCACAGTTTACCAGTTTTACATCAGCTCCCAAAGCTTCCGATTCCTCCTGTGTGGAATGAGTGTAATCCCACCCCCTGGAGTGGTTGTGGCCTCAGTGCAAGGCGCTCTCTATTGCCCTTCTGTATTTTTCTACCTCCACATCCACATTGTAAGCTAGAGAACATAATTTAATTTTGTAGGAATTCAGAATTTGAGGAAAGGAAGGGCGAATATAAAATGAGATTTAAACAAGGTGGGTTTTTTGTGTATTATTAGTGGCCTGCTTAGCAAAACTTGATGAAATTTACAGTGATACTCTTGGAATGAGTGTCTCCCTGGCATTTTTATTACTTTATTTTTTATTTTATTTTATTTTGTGAGACAGGGCTGCCTAGGCGGGTGTGCAGTGGCACAGTCATGACTCACTGCAGCCTCGACCTCTCTGAGCTCAAGTGATCCTCTTGCCTCAGCCTCCTGAGTAGCTGGGACTACAGGCACCTGCCACCACACCACTGAGCTAGTTTTTTTGTATTTTAATTTTATTTATTTTTTACTTTTTAAAAAAAAAATTTTTTTTTTTTTTTTGAGACAGGGTTTCACCACGTTGGCCAGGCTGTTCTTGAACTCCTGACCTCTGGTAATCCGCCCACCTCAGCTTCCCAGAGTGCTGGGATTACAGGTGTGAGCCACCGTGCCTGGCATTTTTTTTTTTTTTTGTATCTTTTGTAGCGATTGGGTTTTGCCATGTTGCCCAGACTGGTCTTTAACTCCTGAGCTCAAGCGATCTGCCCATCCTGGCCTCCCTAAGTGCTGGGATTACAGACATGAGCCATTGTGCCTGGACTTCCCTGGCATTTTTAATAACAGTGCTGCCTGTATGTGCAGACTCTCTGGAGATGGACAAATCTTGTTAAAACTTAAAAGCAATGCAGCATCTCTTTCAATAATCTGGAAAGAATGGTGATAATTAAATAGTACAGTTTTCTAAGCAAGGTGTTAAAAGAATGTAGTTTACTAAGAAATGATGGTATTAGTAATGTAAAGAAAAAATACAGACCTTCTACAAATTTGAAGTAGAGGTACTGAATTCGATATATTTCTGTTCGAATTTTTCTTTTCTTTTTTCTTTCTTTTTTTTTAAGATAGTGACAGGGTCTCACTATGTTGGCCAGGTTGGTCTTGAACTCTTGGCCCTCAGGCAGTCCTCCTGTCTCAGCCTTTTAAAGTGTTGGGATCATAGGCATGAGCTGCCTCACTGGTCCTCTGCAAGCATTTTTAAAAACAGATTTAGAAAATAATAGAAAAAATTTCCTACACTCTATTCTCATTATAATCAGATGATCTTAAACCTAATAAAGATTGAATAGCTTTTACTTAATATTTAAAACCTAAGTAATAGCATTTTTTAATTCTTAATAACAATGTGGGTTTTCTAATTAATAAATTTTAAGTGCTATGAGTATTCCTCCCACCCAGCTAAATAGAATGCTGCTTTTGTTCTAGAAAATTGACTGTCTGCATTTGTAAAGCTGTGGGTTTGATATACTTTATATCTAGTTTAATTCACTCATCTATATGAACAGACTGAGGCCTAAAGAGGGAATTGATTGTTTAGGAACCTGTAAATAATTATTGCTGACACAGAACCCAAGTCTTTTCCATTCAGTTTATAATCTTTCTGTAATTATTTAAAAAAAAAAACCTTTTAAAAAAATCCAGTGCTTTTCTAGAAATTATTTCTGTTTTCTTGATTTTTATTTTTTTCTGCGAAAGTCTTGCAGTTTCACCCAGACTGGAGTGCAGTGGTACATTCTGGGCTTGCTGCAGCCTCCGCCTCCTGAGTAGCTGGGACTACAGGTACTCGCCACCATGCCCAGCTAATTTTTGCATTTTTGCACCATGCCCAGCTAATTTTTGCATAGAAACGAGGTTTTATCATGTTGGGCAGGCTGGTCTCAAGCTCCTGACCTCAAATGATCCATCTGCCTTGGCCTCCCAAAGTGCTGGGATTACAGGTGTAAGCCACCGTGCCCGACCTGTTCTCTCGATTTTACATGATTTTTGTGTAGGTTTATGCTTTGAATTTAAATTTTAAAAATTAGAACAATTCTTTAATTTTGCGATCTTGGTTTTTATGATTAAGTAGGATATAAATTGCTCAAAGGAAATGTCTCTGTTGTATGTATATAATTCATTTTAAAATATTATTTTCTAATTTTACCGTAATGGTTGTGAAAAAGAGTTCTTAGTGTTTTTACCCTAGAAATGTAAATTTTAAAATAAGGTGTCTAAAACACAGTTGTTACTTTTTAACATTCCTTCAAATACACTTTGCAACTAAATCCACAAAGTCTACCAGCCTAAGGATCAACCTAGCCAATTAAAATTTTTATCCAGAAATTTTCCCCGTGTGACTCAGTTAGTAATTTTTTTGTTCTCTAGCAATCAGTTCTCCCTCCGGGCTATGCGTGAGCTCCCAAGCTGTATAGAGAAGGAGCCAACCTGTGCAGCTAAAGTGGTTGCAGTAACTTGTCCCTTCACTGCTCTCCACGTCTTCCTTTTTCTCCATAACTCTGCATGCTTTTGAAATAAATACAGTGTGATATCTGAAACTGTGCTTTCTGACCTCTGGTGGAACTCAGGAGGAAGCAGGGTGCTACCAAAAAGAGGGAGAAGATCACGCAGTGCTTTTCCTATGGGTTCTATGAATGGGGCCCTGGACACCTGCTGTCTTCAGCCCTGGATTTCACCTTTTGTCAGGTTTTCAAGTCTCCCGTGCAGCAAGTCATGCAAACACCCCATTCAGCCTTTTGCAGCCTGTACTGAACAGCTGTCACTCATCGCACCTCTGTGTTGGGGTGGAAGGAAGCCTGAGACTGCTACACAGCTGCCGTTTCTGTCCAATTCCTCTCAGATCTTACTCTTTCTTGGTCCCTTGTTCTTAGTTTTCTCACTGTCACAGTGCGGTGACACTATTGTTTGGTAGCACTATGCAGTTCTGTACTGTGTCTTTCCCTGTCTGCTTTCTGGACTCTTTGACATCATATCTCTGTCTTTGTGACTTTTCCCGTGGCACCAGAGATACTTCTCTATGGGGCAGACCTCAATTCTCTCCCTTCAGTTGATAAACACTTAAATGCTCAAATAGTCTCCATCTTAAAAATAAAAACAAACCAAAAACATTTTTACTTGCAGCTGCTGTTCTGTTTTCTTATCCCTCTATTCATTTATAGGCAGGTTATTCTTTCTCACCTTCCATTTGTCTTCAGCCCCATCTACTTTGGATTCTGTCTCTTCCTTATTGCGGATTTAATTTTCTTGATGATCACCAAAATGGGGATGCTAGTCACACTTATGTCCTAGGGTTCTTGGGAATGAAATGTGTTATTACTTGTGCAAGGGAGGCCAAGGTGAGTGGATCACCTGCGGTCAGGAGTTCGAGACCAGCCTGACCAACATGGTGAAGCCGCGTCTCGACTAAAAATTAGCTGGGCCTGGTGCCACACACCAGTAATTTCAGCTGCTGGGGAGGCTGATGAACAAAATGGGGATGCCAGTCACATTTACTTCCAAGGGTTCTTGGGGATGAAATGGGTTCTTACTTGTACAACTCTTGAAGTGGTGTGCCTGGCACCTGGCAAGCATGCAGCAGACGCAATGCTAGCTTTCATTCTTACTGGTTATTTGCCACATCCATGGATGTCTTCTTGTCCTTTGTCTCCTTTAATTATTGACGGAAGTTGACACAGTGATCATCTTGTCCTTTAAAAAATGCTTTCTTTCTTCCCTTGGCTGCTATGACACTTTACTGTCCTTGTTCTTTTCCAGTGTCATTGGCCATTTTCAGCTCCTTCATTAGTTTCTCTCCCACTTGTCCTTTAAATGCACATACTTCTCAGAGATCTCTCCATCTAAATGTCCTTCCCTCAAATTGCTGTCTTGTGCACTTTCCTTTTTAGTTAATGCTTTCATATCCTCTAAGTCACTCTGGATTGTTACCGTGAAATCATCCAGAATTCTGTCTCCTCCTTTGCCTCGCTTTTCAGACCACCCCAAAGCTGAACTTTTTCCAAATTTTGTTGATTGGACCTGTACCACTGTATGCATGGCCTTCTCATGTTTGATGCTACAATCCCATTTTGGATATCTGATCATTCACTTTTTCTCTCTTCTCATTGCGGTCAGAGCTCTCTTTCTTAAAGTTCAGCCTTAATGTCACTCGTTATTGCGTGAAATGGTGGTCTCCAAGGAGGGGCACTGGCATAATAGGAAGTATGCAAATAAGTACATTTGGAAGTGAGAAGAAAATAGTAAAGCTGTATTTATGCTTAAGTTAAGCTTTACTAATATTTGGTGCATGCTTTGGTACCTTTACTGAATCTATAAGCGATTTGCTCATATATCTCGAAGTACCCAAGGGAAGAGTGCAAGATGAATTGATGGCCCTCCACTGTTTGTTGCTTCTCAGCATATTGTAGTCTATTAAAGCTTACACGTAGCTGCTTCAGTAGATTTACAGAGTGTAGCATGTAGTTTTTAAGATGCAAGTGCTCTCAAAAAGAATAAGTGACTTTTTTTTTGTACAGAAATATTTGTACAGAAAAGGAGAATTGGAGATATTTTTAATAATGTAAGATGAGTAGGATTTAGATAGGTGGAGAGGAAAAATGTTTCAGTCAGCAAGTTCAGTGTGTGGGAACTGGGGAATGTCAGACTGGCTTTGGGGGCAGCTTGAGGTTCCTTGGTGCTGCATGTTGGGGAAGAACTTTCTTTCCTCTGGTTTCATGTTTGCATGCTTGTATGGGATGTGCATTCATTGTGATAATACTCCTGGCCCCTCTAGAAACTCCCTCTCTTTAATCTTCCACAGTGGAGAAGTGACTTATGGTCTTCAAATGTTGAAAAGGAACTGGGCCTGTGTAGTTTAGCTCATCCTTTCCTACATATTTTGTGTTCTGCCGTGCTTGTTTATGCTGTGAGTTTTATAGGAGCAGGCCTCCTCAGGAAGGCCTGTGCCTGTCGAGCTGCACCTGTGACTAGGTAGAGAAATTGGCCTAATTCTGGGGTGAAATATTAGCCAAGACCACTTGACGAATAGACCTAAGCTACCTTTTCCAACCTAGGCTTTATTAGTAGTAAAGCTATTGTGTGTGTATGTGTGTGTGTATATATCTCTAAAATACATCAGCTGTGTATTATATATCAGGTAAATATATATTTATCTTTCTGGCTTTCCTGTCTATCACTGGTTTTGAACTTGGTAAAGTAAGGGTGTTAAATATTGAATCTCTTTTACTTCAACACCAAAGACTGTCTCTCAAATCGAGTTACTGATCACTAACTCTTAAGAGTTATGTGAGGCTGACAAATTAAAAATGAGAAGTTTTTGAAAGATAAACTGTCTACAGATGTATAGATTTATAAATGTTCTTGGAGGTGGAAAGTAGAAACAAGCTGGGACCTGTTATTTTATAATTAACTGTCATCCACATATTAAATTCTAGCTCTTGCCAGCCACTTTCCTGCCAGATCCTTGGATTACAAGAAATGGTGGGAGAGGGTGGCAGCAAGTGGATATAGCAAATGAAAAGTATCTTACTTTGAACATTTAACTCAGTTATCAGGCCCTAAATCATAGTATTATGATATCTCAGTATATGGAAAGGAGGCAATATCAGATCAGGAAAATTAATTTTCCAACAGGAATGGGGAAGGTTAAAGTAAGTAATTTCAAAGGAGACCACTAAAACAGAGATTTCTTCAGCTTTTCAAAAGTACCGCAGTGTTATTTGGTCTTCTCTCAGTTAATGAACAGTGGGAAATGTGCTTACATTGGCTTAAGAGAGCCAAAACCACAATTCCTACTACCACTTGAGAAAGTCCTAGAATCTGGGAGAATAAACCCATTACTGTATAAAACTAGAGAGAAAATCATTTGCAGTTTTCTGTTGGATTTGATCCATTCTTCCATACATGAAAAGATACAGCCCATATATGGCAAAACCCAATTCAATCTTTGAGCCCTTTAAATGAAATGATTGAACAGTTTGAAGCATGACTCGCCTGTGGCATAGGCATGAAATCTTGAGTAATGACTCATGAGAATTACTGTTGCCACAGAGTTTTAGAATGCAAGGATTGATCTGTCTCTGCAATATTTATATTTGATTGCATTTCTAAATAGGTAAGTGGGTAACAGCTGTTTGAATCTGGTGGCATGTGTGTTTGGAGATATGGGGGAGAATATAGACTGTACTGCTTTTGTGTTAGAGAAATTGTGCTCTTTTATTTTTTCCTATCTGGTTTAATAGCATACAACAGCAGAAAACTAATCAGTTCAGGGAGAGACCCATTTCAGTGTGGTCCTCTTCATCCACAAAGTGGTTTGGAATGAAAAATGGTAAGGTGCAGTGTTTGGCTGGCACTTAGATAACTAAGAAAAGAGAATTGACTAACTGTAGCAAAGAGAGTTGATGTGAGGCTCAAGTCATCTTAGGGCTCCGAGGAGAGAATGAGAATCCATTAGCGCCTCTATATCTGGGGAGAGGAGCGTTGCCAAGAAGGCCTGTTTTGTAAGTTTGTTTCCATTGACACTGAATTTAATTTATATCTTAGAAACTATCCAGAGAAATCTAAAGTTAAGTTTGAGAACTGCAATGTAGTAGTCAAAGAAGCCACAGCTTGGATGAAAAATTTCAGCTGCTATGATTAAAGAAAAGCAAAAACAAATTACAAACCAACATTGTCTCCCTTTTTTCAAGCCCCTGATCAGTGAGTAGGCACCTTGAGAACCAGAGGGATTGAATACAATGGAGGATCCAAAAACGGAACCAGACATGACCTGTGAGGCAGGAAGTACAGCTTGAACTTTTATTGAAAACAGCTCAACAATGATATCATTGGCTGACGATGGAGGAGGCTATTTTATAACTCTCTGGAATATGAGTTTAAAAATTACATTACTCTGTAAACAACAGAAACAGTACAACAAAAGGCTCTTTAACAACTATACCTATCTTTCATATAGGCAAAAATGAGAAAATAAGTTGGAAAATTCTCCGCCTATCCCAAATTGAAGTCACTAAACCTTACCCAGATCAAATTTTATTATCTTTAAATATAATTCTGCTGAGCTTAGTTATGTGGTTATATTAGAAATATGCAAGTGGAAAAGAGGCTGCTCTAGGCATTCTCAGTGACAATAATCAAACCATTATGTAGGTAGGGAGGAGAAATTCTATGATTAGCTAACAATGAGAAAGGAGATGGGGGGAAATAAAAGAGAGAGCAAATACCGGGATTTAAAATCTCAGAAACTGGGTTCTACTAGAACAAAAGCAAACAATTTATGCCTCAGTAAGCTTTTAGTTATCAGAATTATAATTCTGTTTTATAGATATCAAGAAAATGATTTATATGCTGTATTCTCTGGAGTGGTGGAGGAGATGACAGTCTGTTAGTGATGACTGCTATCCTCACTGATCATCAAGGTTGAATTAGAAATAAACTATTGAAAGTTTAATATATCATCTATAACATTATTGCTAATAAGAAAGACTAAGTTCTTATAAGAGTAACTCTAATGTCTAGAAACTATTAAACACTTAGCATTCTATATCAAACTTTCAGAGATTATTTAATTGAAAGAAACAGAAAGTCATTGTGATTAGAAATTGTAGCTCAGAAATATATTTGAATTTTAGTGGAACATATGATGTAAATCTTGACGTAACCTTTCAGTATTGTGGAATCAGAAGTCCAGAGGTAGGAATGTTCTTAAAGAGGATTTTATGTAACCCCTTGTTTCTGCCAGGCTGTTTTGAAGCCTTTTATTTTAGAAATAAAAATTGACCAAGTGAAACAAAATGATTTCTGATTTTTGAAATGAGTAGAATAACTAGATGTGATTGCTGGGGAGGGAGGATAAACAATTTTAAACAAACCCTTGTGTAATCATGATAGGATTCAAAGGATGTATTCTTTGTTTCTAAAGTGCATCTTTTAAACATTCATAAAAATGTCACCAAGATGCTCTGTCTTTCATATACCGGGAAAAGTAGGCAATTACCATTTGCTGTCTGGGTCCAGTTTGTGGTCCTTTGTAATGTTTGTGCATTTTTCACTTTACAAATAATGTACAGAACAATAAAGGGATAGGGAGAACAACTTTATTAGAATACTTTATTAAGAATTCAAGCATAATATACCCAAATTCTTATTCCATGATGTATAAATGAGTAACATGCTAAAATGCAGCTGTTTATCCACTGTTACATGTGACTCTAGAACATTTCCATCTTGTTAATACTGATTCCATATTTCAAATACATCTCTAGTAAGTTCTACCTTATCATTACTTTTTGGTCTTCTTATATTTATGTCATCAAATGCCATGCTTGAATAACTTTTTGAAATCTTGGGCAACTCATAGTTCTGTTGAAGGAGGACATCATCTTTCCTTCATGTTTACATGTTTTTCTTCATAGGTTTGTAAAAAGTCAATTAGCATTATCAATCTAGTGAATATTTTTTATTTCCAAATCATGGATTTTCTGTTAGCCTTGTTTTTATATTTATTTATTTTGGAGATGGAGTTTCGCTCTTGTCACCCAGGCTGGAGTGCAATGGCGTGATCTGGGCTCACTGCAGCCTCTGCCTCCCAGTTTCAAGCAGTTCTCTCGCCTCAGCCTCCTAAGTAGCTGGGATTACAGGCATACACAATGACGCCTGGCTAATTTTGTATTTTTAGTAGAGACGAGGTTTCACCGTGTTGTCCAGGCTGGTCTCAAATTCCTGACCTCAGGTGATCCACCTGCCTCAGCCTCTTGAAGTGCTGGGATTATAGGCATGAGCCACTGAGATCAGCCTACCCTTGTTTTTAACATGTGTCAGCTTGCAATATATGAAGTTTTGTTATGGGCCATTTTAGCAAAATGGTATGGCCCAAATTCTTATTGCAGAATATTGCACCATAAAGTCCTTTCTGTTGAATAACATTTTGAATGAGAACACCATATATTCTTTTTGCATTTAGAAATATATTGGTGATGTATCAGTTCTTGAATTCGAGAAAATCCATGTAGGATGTCTTCATTTAAAGATTCATAGTTTGAATTTTGCTCACACAGATTGAATATTCCATTTCTAAAATGTTTGGAACTGGAAGTGTTTTGGATTTTGGAATTTTTTTTTAATATGTGTATACATAATGAGATATCTTGGGTATAGGACCCAAGTCTGAACACAAAACTCATTTATGTTTCATATACACCTGATAGACATAGTCTAAAGGTAATATTATAGAATATTTTAAAATAATTTTGTGCATGACACAAAGATGGTATACATTGAACCTTTTAGAAAGCAAAGATGGGGCAGGGTGCAGTGGCTCATACCTGTAATCCCAGCACTTTGGGAGGCCAACGCAGGTGGATCACCGGAGGTCAGGCGTTTGAGACAGCTTGGCCAATGTGGTGAAACCTTGTCTCTACTAAAAATAAAAAAATTAGCTGGGCATGGTGGCGCATGCCTGTAATCCCAGCTATTCGGAAGGCTGAGGCAGGAAAATCGCTTGAATCTGGGAGGCAGAGGTCGCAGTGAGCCGAGATTGTGCCATTGCACTCCAGCCTGGGTGACAGAGTGAGACTCTGTCTCAAAAAAAGAAAAGAAAAGAAAAATAGAAAGCAAAGATGTCACTATCTCAGCCATCCATGAGAATCATCTGAGATGATTTGGCATCACCATTTTTCCTGACTTTGAATTTATATGCTACCATTAAGCAATCATTTTCTTACAATTATTCACACATCAGTTCTTAACTGAAAAATATGACATACCATTAATACTGTGAAAAAGTAATGTGTTCATGGTAACTAAGCCTGTAAGCAGAAAAGCATCAACAGAATGACCTGTATCACCTGTTAAACAGCAGCCCCAGTGAACAATGGCAGGCTTTTAGTCTCTACCTATAACACTGTGTTTTTGTTTAAAAATTCACCCATCTGTACACTGATGATGTTGTTTGATTAACAGGTTACTACTGTACACTGTACTTTTTTAGGAGAGAAGAAACATCAGAAGCAGGAAGTGGGTCCTCTACTTATGAGGTGGCATTCTGCTGAATGGCTTCTAAAAATGTTTTTTCTAGAGTCAGCTGCATCATTAACAATGGTTTTGGTCTTAGATGTCTCTCTTCAATTTTGTAAACTGATATGATTGATAACTTCTTCTGTTAAGAATGCACGCTGCTCTAGGCTTTCAATAAGCCCATCAGATATTTTTATCCTGTCATCAGTAAGCACTTTTTCTACAGTGTTAACAATGTCCATTGCCTGCTTCTGGCATCTTATTGGCACTCAAAAAGTTTCAGATTTTGGAGCATTTCAGAATTCTGTATTAGGGACATTCAGCCTGTATGATCAGTTTCATATCATCATCATCATCATCAGAATCTAAAGTGCTGTCATGTGTCTCTTTTCATTCATCTTCTGATTTAACTGTGCCATGTCTCCATTTGTCACTTCTCTTTGCCATTGTGGACACAAAATGAAAAATTGTTAATTCTCAACTATGTTCAGTGAAAGCTAAAAGCAGACTATAAAATTAGTATGTTTAGTCTAAAACTTTTCTGGAAGATTATGTAATGTTTTAGGTATTGCAATAAGAAAACTAAAGGATGATAATATAGTAGTAATAATTTATTTCATCATTATATCATCCTTCTCTAGATGATTCCATTTTTCTGTTTTCTTTAGTCTTTTTTTTTAAGCATAATTGGGAATAATTGTTGTGTAATAATGAAGTAATTCTTAGGGTGATGAAATAACAAAAGTGTTTTAAGATACAGGAAAAGTGAGATCACTAGGATCCCGTAACATGTCTTAGATTGATGAAATGCTCCAGTAGACTCATCTTGCTTGAAAGATAGTGAATTTTATTGTTTTTTAAAAATAATTAAATTTAGGTCAGGCATGATGGCTCATGCCTGTAATCCCAGCACCTTGCGAGGGTAATGTGGGTGGATCACCATGAGGCCAGGAGTTCCACATCAGCCTGGCCAACATGGCGAGACCCCATCTCTACTAAAAACACAAAAATTAGCTGAACGTAGTGGCACATGCCTATAATCCCAGCTAATTGGCAGGGCTGAGGCAAGAGAACTGCTTGAACCTGGCAGGTGGAGGCTGCAGTGAGCCGGTATCATGCCACTGCACTACAACCTGGGCTACTGAGCAAGACTCTTTCCTTAAAAAAAAAAAAAAAAAAAAAAGATTTTCTCTTTCTTTCTGTTCTTTGGAAGATGTCTGAGAAAAAATAGAAGTCATGAAATATAGTCCTTATATATAGTTAGAACTGCTCATAAAAGAAACAAACAAAAAAAACTCACCACCCTAAAATTGTGTACAATGGACCTTTATGGTATGCTGACAGCCAATCAAGATTGTAAGCAGTATGTGATGTTCTTGGAAGCAAAAGGGAAGGGGTGAATATGGGAAGCAACAGGAGTAAGAAAGGCTTGAATTTTGTCAAGCTTGGAACCCTAGGCTGCTGGAGTTTTGAGAGTCTCCTTACTTAAACTTAGTTTCTGTGGTATTGCTGAATTGAATCTACTCTAAGATCCCCACCTCACTCAGTTTTTTTTTTTTTTTTAACATGTTAGGTTTTAGATGCTGGAAAATGTCAAGCAATATAATGGGGACATTTGCGTTAGCTAGATCAAGTCTCTGGTAGAAGGTGGAACATTGTCAAAGCCTTTCAAAACCTGTAATGTTGTTTGAACTTTGTACATCATTATTTTTTTGGAGCTTCTCTACTGCCTTTATATAGTTTGCTTTAATTGTCTCCCTGAGATAAAGTAGTATATTTCAGAGATAGCTGTTATAAGAACTTTAGTTACAAGGAAAGTTTCCTTGTTGTTAGTTTATTTATGTCTTGT
This sequence comes from Cacajao melanocephalus, assembly GCA_963573385.1. Taxonomy (NCBI): domain Eukaryota; kingdom Metazoa; phylum Chordata; class Mammalia; order Primates; family Pitheciidae; genus Cacajao; species Cacajao melanocephalus. Next base: position 50,437 of record CAUYLG010069467.1, on the reverse strand, counting down.
CTTTCTTTTCTTTTCTTTTCTTTTTCTTTTTCTTTTTTTTTTTTTTTGATGGCGTTTTGCTCTTTGTTCCCCAGGCTGGAGTGCAGTTATGCAGTCTCGGCTCACTGCAACCTCAGCCTCCCAGATTCAAGCGATTCTTCTGTCTCAGCCTCCCAAGTAGCTGGATTACAGGTGCCCACCACCACACCCGGCTAATTTTCATATTTTCCGTAGAGACTGGGTTTCACCAAGTTGGCAGGGCTGGTCTTGAACTCCTGACCTCAGGTGATCCGCCCACCTTGGCCTCCCAAAGTGCTGGGATTACAGGCGTGAGCCACCGTGCCCCAGCCTATGTGTTTTCTTTGTTCATACTTCTTTGCCTCCACAACATGCCAGATTTTCAGGAAGGATAACTTCCTAAATAAAAATATTTCTGGGGTGAGGCGGATGGGTTCTATTTGTTTGTGGTTAACCAAAATTTAGTGTATTTCTACCCTAAATGTTGAGGATGCTGTAAGAACTGAAATTTGAAAAGCCATTGCTGATGTTGCTATGAATTTGGCATAAAATGACACAGCCCTTGTCTTAGTTTGTTTAGCCTGCTATTATAAAATACCATAGAATGGGTGGTTTTATAAACAACATAATTGATTTCTCACAATCCTGGAGGCTGGGAAGTCCAAGATCAAGTTGCCAGCAGATTCCATGTTGATGGAGGCCTGTCTCCTGGCTCATAGATGGTCGGTCGTCTTCTCACTGTGTACTCACATGGCAGGAAAAGCAAGGCAGCTCTCTGGGGCTGCTTTTATGAGGTCATTCACCCATTCATGAGTGCTTTGCCCTCACGATAATCACCTCCCAAAGGCCTCACTTCCTAATACCATTACATTAGGGGTTAGTATTTTAATATATGATTTTTCGTAGGGTGAGGCGTAAACATTCAGTCTGTAGCAGCCTTCTTGTGATATATGTACTGATTCATTGGCTTATTCTGCCTATTGTCCAAAATCTGATTAGCTTGGATAGATTTAAGGCCATATATAATACGTGGTCTTAGGCAGTGTTTTTCTCTTCTTTCCTGATACTGTTCACTGCAGCTGAATTCAACTATTTTTGCTCCTCTGTGATACTTCCAGATTGTTAGACACGTAGCATGGCATAGGGAAGTGCATGGAGATTGAAGTCAGACAAGCTTCATTTTGAGCCTTAGTCGGCTGCCAATTGGGCTTTTGACCTTGGGAAGGTCACTTGACCTCTCTGAGCCTCTCGTTTTTCATCTACAAATGGATTTCCAAGTTGTGATGTCTAACTGTGATGATAACTGTGAAAGGTTTTGACATAGAGGTCATTTAGTAAGTCTTCTCTTCCTTTTGTTGCCTGGGGAACAAAGAGCAAAACGCCATCAAAAGTATAGTATAACCCTTGACTGAGCTAATACCATAATGATTCTCACCCCTTCTTTTAAAAGAGGCATTATATATACACTTAAAATTGCGGTAAATATGATAGCTGTCTTAAGAATTTGTAGAATCCATTGAGATGATTTCTTTTTGTTTCTTTTTTTAATTTTTTGAGGCAGAGTTTCGCTCTTGTTGCCTAGACTGGAGCACAGTGGCGCAATCTCGACTCACTGCAACCTCCACTTCCTGGGTTCAAGCAATTCTCCTCCCTCAGCCTCCCGAGTAGCTGGGATTACAGGCATGTGCCACCATGCCCGGCTAATTTTTTGTAGTTTTAGTAGAGATGAGGTTTCTCCATATTGGTCAGGCTGGTCTCGAACTCCCAACCTCAGATGGTCTGCCTGTCTCGGCCTCCCAAAGTGCTGAGATTACAGGCTCGAGCCACTGTGCCCAGCCGAGGTGATTATTTAAGGTAACAATTTCATCTATGTTCTTGATCTTTCATTTAGAAACCTCACCCTTTCCTCTTGTGGTGTCAACCTACTGGCGTTGAGGGCTCATTCTTTCTGGCTATAAAAGTGTTCAAATATGTTCTGTCTACAAACAAAACTAATATTTCAGATCAAATGAATAGCACACAAAATGTGAACAAACAAAAAATACCTCTCAAAAAAAACCAAAAAGCAAACAATAAAACCCTTCTTAGTTCTCATTCCTATTTGTCAGCCTCCTTTTCTCTTGCTTTTATAGCTAGTGTCTTAAAAAAAAAAACTCACAACCATAATCACCATGGTCACTTTAAAAAAATTTCCTTTTATTTCTAAAACTGATTTCAGTCCAACGTTCAGCCCTACTACTCTATTGAAACTACATTCCTCAGATAACAAAAGACCCAATAGCAGAATCTGTGGGACACTAATAAAGCGTTCTTTTTTTTTTTTTGAGACAGAGTCTCATTCTGTCACCCAGGCTGGAGTACCACTGTGGTGCCATCTCGGCTCACTGCAACCTCTACTTCCCAGGTTCAAGCAATTCTACTATCTCAGCCTCCTGAGTGGCTGGAATTACAAGTGCCTGCCACCACGCCTGGCTAATTTTTTTGTATTTTTAGTAGAGATGGGGTTTCACCATGTTGACCAGGCTGGTCTTGAACTCCTGGCCTCAGATGATCCGCTCACCTTGGCCTCCCGAAGTACTGGGATTCAGGCATGAGCCACAACATCCAGCCCACTAATAAGTCATTCCTTTTCTTCACTTGGCTATCTTGCTCTCATGAAATCTATCCCTAGTCATTCTTACTACTTTTGTGCAGACAACTCCCAAAGCTGCATTTAGCTCACGTTTATCTTTTGAGGTCTAAACTCATATTCTTTGGCTTTCTTGGCATTGCCACAGGATGTCCCAATAGAACCACAGTTTAGTGTGATTAAAGCTAAATCCACTTCAGCAGGTATTCTTCTTGTATTTTTGATCTCGGCTAATGATACTATCATTTACCTAGTTGTCCACTTTTAGGTATAATTTGTTGAGGTATAATTTAGATATAGTAAACTGTCATTTAAAGTATATAATTAGATCAGTTTTGACCTATATCCACCTGTGATACCACCACCATAGTCAAGATGTAAAAGATTTCCATCATCCCCAGTTTTCTCATGCCACTTTGTAGTGTTTATCCTCTGTCTACCCTTGGCCTAAGGAACCAAGTTCATTATACCTTTAGTCACTAGAGATTAGTTTGCATTTCTATAATTTTATACAAATTGCAGAATTTATATAAATTTTATATAAATATAAAATGATGCATTAGGGTTCTCACAGAAAGAGAACCAATAAGATATCCTGTCTATGTCTATACATAGGCAAAGATACATGTCTATAAAGAGATTTTTAAAATATACGTATAAAGAAGTTTATTTTAAGGAATTGGCTTGCTTATGGGAACTGGCAAGCCCAACATTTTTAGGGCAAGCTGACAGACTGGAAACTCATGTAAGATTCTGTGCTGCAGTCTTGAGTTTGAAGTTTATAGGGCTGGCCAGCAAGCTGGAAACTCAGGTGGGAATTGATGTTGTAATTTTGAGTCCAAAATCTATAGGGCAGGCTGGAAATGCAGACAGGATTTCTATGTTAGAGTCTTGAGGCAGAATTCCTCATCTTCTGAGAAATCTCAGTTTTTGGTCTTACTGCCATCAACTGATTAGACTAGGCCCACTCAAATTATAGAGGGAAGTCTGCTTAAAGTCAACTGAGTATAGTTAATCACATTTATAAAATATTTTCACAGCAATACCTAGTCTAGCTTGGCTGAGCTGTGGTGACTAAACAGTTGGGCACCATAGCTTAGCCAAGTTGACATACAAAATTGAGCCTTCCCTTTCTCTTGTTGCATCTGCTCACTTTTACTCAGTAGAATGACTTTGAGATTCACCCATGTTGTATTCAATAGTTCGTTCCTTTTTATTGCTGAAATTCTTTTTTTTTTTTTTTTTTTTTTTTTTTTGAGTTGGAGTCTTGCTCTGTTGCCCAGGCTTGAGTGCAATGGCGTGATCTCGGCTCACTGTAACCTCCGCCTCCTAGATTCAAGCGATTCTCCTGCCTTAGCCTCCTGCATAGCTGGGACTACAGGCACATGCCACCACGCCTGGCTAATTTTTGTATTTTTAGTAGAGACGGGGTTTCACCATGTTGGCTAGGATGGTCTTGATCTCCTCGTGATCCACCCACCTCAGACTCCCAAATGGCTGGGATTATAGGTGTGAGCCACCGCGCCAGGACTGCTGGCTGGTATTCTATTGTATGAATACATGACAGTTTGTTTGGTCATTCTCCTATTGATGGACACTTGGGCTATTTCCAGTTTTTGTCTAATATGAATAATGTGTTATGAACATTGGTGTACAAGACTTTCTATGAACATATATTTTTATTTCTCTTTGGTAAATATTTAGCAACCCAGTGGTAGATGTTTGTTTAATTTTAAAGGAAACTGCCAAACCATTTTCCAAAGTGTTTATACCGTTTTGCATTTTCACTAGCAGTGTTTGAAAGTTCCAAATGCTCTACATTCTCTGCAGTATTCAGTGTTAATCTTTTAAATTTGAGCCATTCTAATGAGTGTGTAGTGGTATTTCATTGTGGTTTAAATTTGCATTTCTTTGATAATGAATGATTTTGAACAGTTTTCCATGTGCCATTCAGGTATCTTCGTTTATGAGATGTGAATTTAGATCTTTTGCCCATTTTTCTTACTGGGTTGTTACTGAGTTGCAAAGTTCTTTTTATATACTGGATATTAGTCCTTGTTATATATATATATATGTATTGAAAAATACTCTATTCCGTGGTTTCTTATATATTATCTAAATGATGTATTTTGAGGAGCAAAAGTTAAAATTTTTATCAAGTCTAATTTGCAAGGTTTTTTTTTGCCTACTGTAAAGTCACAAAGATTTTTCTTGAGTTTTCTTCTAGAAGGTCTGTTATATTTAAGTCTGTGACCTATTTTTGACTTTACCTTTTCCCTCACTCTCTATATTTAGATATCACCTGTCATGGATTTCTGTTTTATAAAGGACTCACCCCCTTACTCCAACCAGTAAGGATTCTCTCTTTTTTTTTTTTTTTAAATTATCTTTCTCCTGCTAAGAGATACCATTGGAAGGATTCTCTTTTAGACTATTTTTGTTCAAGACCTTGTTGTTTTTGTCTCTCACATTAAAATACCCTTCTCATTGGTATCCTGCCTGTCATGTCTGCTTTCTCTAATCTGTTTCCATAATGCCATAATGCCATAAGTTATTATTCTAAAATGACTCCAGTCATCCATGTTACTACCCTGCTGAAAAATTCTCAATACCTGTCAATTTCCCAAGAGTTGCCTAAATCTAGGTGATGCCACTTAATGGAATCTCCATGTTATAGCATATGACAAGGAGAGAGTGAATCAGCCAGTTTTCTGTGTAAAAAATTAATCAATCCCAAACTTGGAGGACTAAGCCATAACTTCTGTTATTATATTTACCACGTTCTATTGTCGTTATTTTATTAGATTGAACTCTTTTTAATGTATTGTCTTTGATATTCTTCCTAGGACCTACCTGACCATTGTGATACAGGAGACTGTTTTTTTTTTTTTTTTTTTTTTTTTTTTGAGGGAATAGTTGAGGAACCTTGGCAATTAAAAAGCCAGTGTTGGAAATCATTGACTTGAAGTGTAGACTGGGCAGCCAATAAGTTTTGGGTGCTATGTTGTTTTTAAAAATCATTTCATACTTAGAGGGGCTAATTTAAAGAGAATAGTCTGGAAGACTAAACGTAGCCTTTAGTTTAATTAGGAAGTAGCTTTTGTTGAACCGGCAGTGGAAGACGTGATGAGGAGAATGGTAAGAGTAAATTCATTATTCTTTTGGTAAGAATAAATTCAGAATAAATTCATTATTCTGAACTCACTCTGACTTATTGTATACTCTGCGTATTCCATCAGGGCCTTGCTGTTGTTTTGCTCTGAGACATAGGTATTTAAGCGTAAGATTACATATTTTCAGAAATAATAGAAGCATGTGTTCAAATTAAGTTTGTTCTTTGGAGGGTTTTTTTTTTAAATGAAAGTAGAGCTCTGAAAGACACCTTATAAAACTTTTATTACTGCTATTCTAAGGTAGTATACAGGCTAAGTAAGTATCTAGGAGGTAGAATAATTTAGCCTGTGAGTAACTGTTAGTTTGTTGATTAATGTTTATAGCTTGATGATGTGGTATAGATTTTGAGTCATTCTTTAGCATGTTTGCTCATATTATGCTTTGGAAGTATTTTAAACGAAACCTTCTGACTTCTGTGGTCCCAAGAGGTTAGCTGTATGCTTGTACATCGTTAATTCAGGGAATGATAGTGACTGGAGTAATAAACTCAGAGGCTATTGAGAATTTGTAGTGATTTTATTGTATTTGTATGTAATTAGATCCTGTTGTGCTCCTATTTAAAACCTCCCCATGGTTTCCCATTGCGCTTAGAATGAAATCCCAATGCCCTCCTAGGCCTGACTGCTTTTGCTGGCCCTCAGCATTATCTCCTACCCCTCCTCCCCTTGGTAGCCTTGCTTCTGCTACTCTGCCTGAGCATGAAAGTGCATGCTCTCCTTAGGCCTTTGTATTTGTGGTCCCTTCTGTTGATGATCCTCTTCTTCAGACCTTCAGATGCTTTTTTTTTCAGGTTTCGTATCAAATGTCACCTCCTCAGAGCAGTCTTCAGCAGTCTCTATTTCTCTCTAGTCACCTATTCCAATTACACTATTTTAACTGTCTCCATGGTACTCGTCACCCTGCCTCTTGTTGGTCAGTAATCCTCAGGACAGTGGTTGCCTTGCTGTGTGGTTCGCTCACTGCAGTATCACTGTGCGTGGAGACACACAGTGGGTGCTCGGTGCGGAGGGATGAATGTCATCTTTATCATCCTCTCTGAAGTAAGTGAGGAAGCAAAAACAACTTGTGGCTAAACAGGTACTAATTGATACGATTGTCTGTTTAAATTACTCAATAATTGATTCATCTTTTCATTACCCGTGCAGAATTCAATTACAGTAGAAACAGATACTGTCTTTTGTGGCTGGAGCTGGTATGCAGATTATAAGGTTCTGTCTCGTATTCAATTTGTTGGGTCATGATTTCTCTTCCTATCAATTCTTTAATGTAGCTGAATAATAGTCTTTTTTTCGTTTTAAGTTTCTATTATTTCCAGAGGCGTTTTGGGAATTGCTGAAGTATCATTAGGCCGTGTGTTCTGTTTTTTCAAGTTAAAGCATGGCTGAGGCAGGCTGGTAGATTGAGAGCTCTTTGGGCTGGAGGTCAGGAAGCCCAGCCTCTGGTTTTAGTTCTGCCAGTAGCCAGCTCTCCACATAAATATTTTGGCCCTCAGTTCCTTAATTTATGAAATAATAGAGTTGAGTGAAATGGTCTCAAATGTTAGTCTTCTTTTAATAGTGTATAATTATGTGATTCTGGGCAAGAACCAGTCATTTTGCACTTGTGGGAGTTTTTATAGGTTGTATGGATATGTGGTATATATGATAGTCATCCAGTTATCATTAAACTTTTCAAGAATGGTCAATTTGTTTTACTTAACTGAACATTAAAACATCTGAAGGATTCTAGTTTATTTCACTTTTTGTTTGTTTTTATTTTTGGTAGTGGCTGCAGTAAGAAATACTGTACGTGATTTGTTGGGCATATTGACTTAAAAATTGACAGTATTATTTAAGTGGGTAATAAAGGTTTGTCTTCAGGATACTTATTTGGCCTTTGCACAGTTTCAAGGATCCCAACCTTTTTCTTCTTTGGCAGTTTTATAATTGACTTGGCCTCATGTCTACTACTTTGGCACATCAGTTTTACTTGAAGTTCATGTAATTCTTCACTGATATTAGATATGTATCAGTTTTAAGTAACCTTATATGCTGCATGCTGCATTCAGTATTCTGTAGTTCAATGCTCATCAGAATTACCTTAGGATTTGTAAAAACATGGATTGCTGGTCCCCACCCTGAGTTTCTGATTCAGTAAGTCTGGAGCGAGGCCTGAGAACTTGCATTTGTAAGAAGCCCCTTGGTTATATCACTGCCGATCCAAGAGCCATGCATGGAGAACCTCTGCTGTAGTTCGTCAAGTTCTTTATTTGCATGTGCTGGCAGCATTTTAGAAGTCTTCCTTACTGTATACTGATGCATCTCAACAATACATACACCTTGTGGTTCTTGGATTCCCTCATATGATACTTCTTATCCTCTCCAGGTTCCTGGTTAATGTGATACATAACACAATTTTAAATACCAGTGGAACTCTTAACAACAAGATGCTGCCAGTAACTTTTTTTTTTTTTGAGATGGAGTCTTGCTCTTGTTGCCCAGGCTGGAGTGCAATGTTGTGATTTCAGCTCACTACGACCTCTGCCTCTCGGGTTCAGGTGATTCTCCTGCCTTGACCTCCTGAGTAGCTGGTATTACAGGCGCCCACCACCATGCCTGGCTAATTTTTTTTTGCATTTTTAGTAGAGATGGGGTTTCACTATGTTGGCCAGGCTGGTCGTGAACTCCTGACCTCAGGTGATCTACCCGCCTCGGCCTTCCAAAGTATTGGGACCAGTAACTTTAACCTTTCAGTTTGTGTGTTTAAGTGGAAGAAGCATGCATGTAGACATTTTGGTTTATTCTTGAGAACACTGGCTTTCGAATCCAAAAGCTCTTGGCTCAGAGGTTAGCTCTATCACTTATTTGACTATTTTGAGTTTGGGAAAACTATGTAACTCTTCTAAATCTTAGTTTCCTTAATTGTTAAAATTTTATATTTGCCTCATAAGATTTTTCGGAGAGCTTAAATAAATTAGATAAGGTATATAAAGTGCTTCATAGATACTCAATAATTGGTGGTTTTAGAAAAGTTTGTATGTCAGTTTAAATGGTTATAACTTTGATGTGGTTTTGGACAGTGTTTCTCTCCACTTCATGTCTTGCCTTAATGTGGGTTGCTCACCTAACCTGCTTACCAGGGCCTCTCCGTGGACAGTAGACAGGTGTCTGCTTCACCTTACGTGTTTGGAAATGCTGTGTCTTGTTCCTGTCTAACCTGGCTCTATATCACAGGGCTCCTGGCCCCACATCAGGCCCTTCCTGCCCTGGTGAGCTGTCGCAGCCTGTTTCTCTGACTCTCACCTTCATTGGTGAGAGTCACTGGGCTCTGGGTTCTGGAGTGGTTTGGTACTCCTCTTTCTGGCTCCACATGAAAACCAGTGTGGTTAGAGGTATATCTCTACCCTCCTACCTGGGATAGGATGATTTTTTTTTCACCAAATTAATTATTTTAATCTTTAAATTCTTTCCGAATGTGTGTCATTTTAATTTATAGTCAAACTTGCATTTCTTCTGCATTTTAAGCTCCAGTTTTAATGCTGTGTATTTATTAGAAACATAGCCTTATGAAGAGAACTTTGATTTATTGTATTTTCTTAAAAAGGGCCTGTATTCACCAGATTTTCATTAGTTTAGAATACATATGAGAAATTTTTAGCTGTGAGTCTTGTTGATTGGGGTGAAGATTCCCTTAAGAAACTGTTTTAGTGACTAATAAAGTCTTGTGAGAAAGTGCCAGTTGCTTCCATCACAGATTACACTTAGTGGCAGTGTTGGAGGTTCAGTGACTTGTCATTGTTTTGCATTCTTTTCTTGGTTATGGTCATGAATTCTCTGTTGTCCTAAGGCCTATTGCAATGATATGTTTTCAGCCATACTTACGATTTCATGCTTTTCAGATGCCAAAGGGGTTTGTCTTTGTTACATATTTACACAAACACTTTGCTTCCTATTTCCTCTTCACTTTATTGATGCTCCTCTTGCCCAACTGGAGGGTGTCAGCGGAGAGACGTGAGTCTGCCTGAGCAGGTATCTCCTAATCCTGAGTTTTGCTTGTATTTGTGAACATGTGGCAAGCCTCTCCTGCTGGACCAAGTGAGAGTCCTGGGGAGAGAACAGAGGCACCAGATATAGACTGAGGTGTAAGGAGCAAGATGTAATTGTTTAACTCGACTGGATTTTTTAATTGGGTGGAATAATTCAGGGTTGGCACACAATATTATCACCTAAAAAGATGTGACTTACTGTGAAGGATTCAATAATAAATAATTGGGCTTTCCCTGCCATATATATATTCTTCCCTAAAAGTATCTTTGTGCGGTGCAGTGATATATATAAATTGAATTTACATGAATTCAGCTGTATGCACTCCATCTTTTATATTAACTGTAATTGTTACATATGTTACAATTCACAAATGAAGGAATTTACGGCAATAATTTCAATAATATCTGATTTTATCCTATTCTTCACTGATGTTAATATCTATCCCTAAGTAAGATAGGGATAAATCTCCTGTAAATTCTTACCTATAAATTCTTTGAGGGTAAGAGAAGTAACGAGGGGTAATGACGTTCGATGTTGTTAAAGATGGCATAGCAAAGGGCAATGCACTGGTAATTTTTGACAGATTAAGATCAGATGTTTTTGGGGCAAAGAGCTATTTGTTTTTTGACTTCCAGTGGTCTGTTTTTTGACATCTGTTTGTGCTGGAGTGAAGTTTACTTTTATAATGTTTTTAACAGTTAACCATAGTTTGGGTTGGTTCCAGCTCTCATAAGTAAATCACTTTGATGAGAATTTATGAGAATCTTTACATAGTTAGGGACCAATAAAATACTATTCTTGCTAGAAGATAGAAACGATTCCCAACAATAGTACTCATGTTAAAACTTAGTGAGTTAAGAGTATTTGTTTTCAGAATTTAAAAAAAGAAAAAAAGGTGAGTCACCTATAGTTATAGATCTTGATTCTGCTCTCCACAGGCCTTTCAATAAATGCTATATTGTAATGGTTATTGCAACAAGAAGCTATTGTGTGGCACTCATGAAATGAGTATCTTTTCTGATCCATGAATAGCACTATTATCAAGGGGACACTTGAAGCCTTGAAGAAAAGCTTTTCTTTTGCCCTTTCTTCTTGATGCATTTTTTTTTCTCTTAGAATAGCCACCAGCTTATGTTTGGAATATAGCCTAATAACTTGTGCCCTAGCCTAATTAAATCATGTTTCTTATGGGGTGAAATGATTGACTGTAGGTACAACAGTCCAATATGGAAGTAAAAAAGCAGTGCTGAATTTATAGTTGACTTTTAGGAAACTTATACTTCTCACAATTTTGGTCTGGTCTCATTCAAGGAAGGGCCTGAGAGTGAGAAGAAAGATGGCCACAGCAAGGAAGGCCTTTCTTCTGCCAGCTGACTAGGCAGAGCCAAAGCTGCTGGGCTACAGCTGGGAGCACTTATAACTCCAGACCCAGGCTCATGGCCTCCAAGGTGGTACATCTTTAAGATTCAAGACGATGGGGAGAATTTTGAAGTTATTTTTATTCTCTGATTGTACTTTCCTCATCCTAGACTTCACATGGGCAGACAGACAGTGGGGTATGTTTAAAGCAGTGGTTCTCGTAAGCATTTGGCAACATCTGGAGACTATGGTTGTCACAGGTAGAGGGATTACTCTGGCATTTGTCACTGGACAGTGAAACATCCTGCAATGCACAGGATAGCCTCTCAGGAAAGAATTATCTGACCCCACATGTCAATACTGAGAGTAACAGAGGAATGTAAAGTTTCTACTATGATAACTCATGACGGGTTTTGTAGCCATACCCGTAAGCTGTCATCTTCAGAAGGAAGGGAAGTTTAAGGGCTAAGTTAGTTCCAGTGAAGGCCAACTTGCATTTAAGTGAGTGGTACAAAATCAGAAACTGCTAAAGCCACACATTTGTCTGTATGCTGAAGAAATGGGAGAATTATCACTAATCACATTTTTGTTTGCAAATATATAGCTTGCTTCAGTATGTGTTACGTTGTTGGATTATACTTTTTAGTCGTTTCATTTAGTCCCAATTGAACTTTTTGAGAGTGAATTGGAACAGAGCACAAGTCTAGTTTCACTGACACTTAAATCAGCAGAAGATTATAGGGATCCTTTTTTGAATTTAGTAATTGTGGTTTCTTTTTTGACGTAGTTGCCATAATTGAGAAACTGAAGCGTGGTCTGTTCAGGGCAAAATGAGTCATGAAATCAGAAAATATATAGATATTTGTGGAGAAAAAGATTAATATAGCATAAATGCTAGAGGAGGGAAGAATGATTTGAAAAACTCCTTTTTTACAACTAAGGCAATTAAATCATAGCTCCAAAATTAGGTTGTTATAAAACATAGAAAACCAGATAATTGGTATGTTTTTCTGTTTGACTCTCAGTTTTAAAGGACTGTAATTGATGTATTGTTTATATTGTTCACTAAATACAGTGTTTGGCTGATAGGGAGGGAATAGAGAATGCATGTGATCGCTCAGAGATATGTAGTGCTTCTCTCCCAAAACAATTACAGTGCTGTGGCTGCCAACGGTGATGTCACAGTCAGTAGATAAAGAGCCATTTAAGACTCTTTGTATCATCCTCAGAAGGACAGGGAGAATTTATGTAATATCTGAAGCAGTGTTAAGATTCCTGCTGTGATCATCATTCAGGAAAGGAGAGAGTACTGTGTATAGAGGGAGAAGCAGTTGCTCCATTTGTTAGAGCAAAAACAGAAATTCCAAGCAGTACCTTGGGACTGAAATAGAGAAATAAGGCTGGTTTCTCTACCTTTGTACTGTGGCTATTAGAGATAGTGTTGGGCAAGATTGATCTACCTAGCTTGTAAATTTTAGTGCCGTTTATACATTAATAACATCTTTCTGGGGCAAGGAAAATGGCATTAATATAGACTTAAATTGTGTGTGGAAAAAAAATTTCCTTACAGGCAAGAAAAGCGCAACATAAAAGTAATTTTCCGAATGCCGAAGGCCTTCTCCATCCACTGCCCACTGTGCTATTTTACTAAAATTTGGACATTGTTTTTTTGTTGGGTCATTAACCTTCATGCTGGATTTGGGGCCTAAGTAAGAAAGGAATATGCTATCAGTTACATTTTGAAGGTGAGGAAACCATGCTGTCGTTTGGTACGGTAGGAGTGGGCCAGGCAGAGGGAAGAGTGGTAAGCTGAACTGAATTGTATTTCAATATTTTCATTGCATAGCCAAGTGCCTGACCTGTAACAAGTGCTTAATCAAAAACTGTAATAATTTATAGGTAATAATAATGGGTAAATACTCATAAGGAGATGACTGCTTCCTAAATCTAGCTCTTATCACCCTCTTTGACTTTCTGTCTCTGCCTTCACTCATACTGTCATTCATTTCTTACAGTCAGTTTAACCAGACAGTGATAGCCTCCAGCGTGGTCCCCCAGTTTCTAGTCCCTTCTGCACACTGATGCTAGAGCATCTTCCTGTAAGAGAGACATTACATTTCTTACTATAGGCATCTGTGGCCAGTGCTCACAGGTAAAAGTGAGTTTTTAAAGTGTTCCTTGCAGTCTAAGGAGTAATAGGTATTTTAAAAGACATTTTTATTCTATGTCTACAAGCCCTCTCTAGTAGACTGATGAGTCTGATGCTTCCCATATCTTGAACTTTATGAATTGAACCATCGAGTTTGTAATTTATTGTTGTCACCATCTTCGTGTTGTTGTTGTTTTGTTTTGTGATCCTTACTATCACTATTACTTTTGGTTGAGAGTTGAGTCCATGGAATCAGACTGTCTTGGCTGTTTTATTTCCTAGCTCTGTGACCTTAGGTAAGTTACTAATCTCACTGCCTTATTTTGAAAGTAGTTGTTCCCATGAGGTTTGCTGTTGTCTTTTCTTTTTGTGACAAACTTTTCATTTAAACATCTGATTTTCTTGATCAATATTAAGGAGAAAAAGCTGTCTGTAATTTAAGAATGCTGTATTCAGAGCAAATGAATGAAAAGTCATTGACATTTTCTGTATCTACATTTAAAGGCGTTCCTAAGTTCTTGCTACACTTAGTAGAATGATTTTTGGTAAAAGATTCACAGTCTACTCTGTGAACTGCCTCTCCTAAAAGCTGCCAATTGTGCCAAAGAAATAATGGCATTTGTCTTCATTTCAATAATGGCATTTGTCTTCATTTCTTGCAATGGTTTGTGCTGTTTATTTAGTATAACACTTCTTATCTAACATGATTATAACTAGTATTTGGGCTAGTTAATTGAAAAAGCTGGCTAAAGGAGAATATAAAATCTTTAAGGTAATTTGCAAATACTTTCCTCATCCTAGACATTATCTAGAGGTAGGGAGGTGTAGAATACTTCTAAAGCATTTATGTATATATGTATGTATGTATGTTTGTATGTTTGTATGTTTTGAGATAGAGTCTCATTTTGTCGCCCAGGCTGGAGTGCAGAGAAAAAAATTTTAATTTTCTCAGGAATTTTTGATTCCAGAGAAAAGATGGTTTGCTCAGGATGCTTCCCCCCGCCTTTTTTTTTTTCTTTTTAGCTCTCAATTTTTGAAATATAGCTAACCCCAATTATCTGTATATGGTATACTTGACTCACTGCAACCTCTACCTCCTGGGTTCAAGCGATTCTCCTGCCTCAGCCTCCTAAGTAGCTGGGACTACAGGCACGTGCCACTATAGCCTGGCTAATTTTTGTGTTTTTAGTAAAAACAGATTTCACCTTGTTAGCCAGGCTGGTCTCGAAGTTCAGACCTCAGATGGTCCGTGCACCTTAGCCTCCCCAAATTCTGGGATTATAGGCGTGAGCCACTGTGCCCGGCCTAAAGCATCATTTTGAAGTCAGGAACTAAGGGGAGCAAAGAACAATTCCTAGTTCAATATTCCGAGGCTGACGGAATCAGGAATGGAATTTTTATTTTAGTTCTTGCCTCAGAACCAGGGCATAGATTTTTATCAGCCTTTTCCCATTTACAGTTTCTTTCTGAACGTATTTTGGTATTTTTATTAATTGATTCACTTGATTGAGTTTCTCCAAAGCATTCAGTTTAATTTTCACAGAAATTACTTTGCCTTCATATTTCACTGGTCTGTGTAAATGTTATTAATAATATAATTACAAGTACAATTAGCATTTATCATGCAGCAGGGGTGGGGGAAAGGAATATGCTGTGCACACTTGTGGGGGATCCCATGATGTCATGGATTTCACTGGTGTATTTTACTGAAGGAATGGAGATGTGTGGTTAATCCAGTGGCTTGGTTAAGTGGAACTTGGTTAAGACTGCATTGGCTCTGTTCGGAGTCTTTATCAAGTCTGCTGCCTTTGGGAGAACATTGCTAGTTTTATCAGACCTCAGTGGCACAGTATTCATTCAGTATCCTGTCATAAACATTTCATGTCTGTTATTTGATTTTTTCAATAATATAGCAATGAAGACGTTATACCAATAGTATTTTCTATCTGTTTGAAGCTGTGGTCTCCTGAGGCTCAGCAGCAGAGAGGCCCTTTTAAGTTTGTTTTCCTTAAATTCCTTCCTTTGAATTGGTTGTTAACAGAGAACCCCTAGGCTTTATCTCTGAGAGGCGGATTGGCTTTCACTGCCCAGGTGTCGGATAGTTTGGCACACTTGGATTTTTCTGAATGAGCCGGATACTGTGGGAGTTCAGGAAGTCACGGTGGTAAAGCAGGGACTAGAATGGTGGGAATAGGGAAGGATGGCTGTTGTCAGGGACAGTAGGGACTAAGCAGGACTTGCAGTGTGTGTGTAATCCCACTGTAATTACCAGGGACAAGGTAGAAATCAGTCCCTCCCCTTCTCAATTTATGTTGAAATTGTGTCTTCTGGCAAAAGGTGAAAGTTTTTTCCTTTTGTGTGCTGTTTATAACAGAGCACCGGTTTATGTAATTCAAGTGCATTCAAAAATAAATGGGTAGTAAGAGGGGTGTGTGTGTATGTGTATTTCTGTTTAAGTCAAGGGACTGTTCTTCAGTCTACGAAGGTGTGTCACCATACATTGTAATTAAAACTTGTACATCTTATGTTTTTCAAAACATCAGTCTTGAGTTGTAAAATTACCATACCAAACCCTTGATACTGCACAACTTCTCTTTTTGATACTAGATGGATAAACCAAGAACAGAGTATTTTGGATTTCAGAGAAAGGATGGTTTACTCAAGATGCCTTTTTTTTCTTTTTCTTTTTTCTTTTTAGCTTAACAGATTGCTCTTACTTTTTGAAATACAGCTAACTCCAGTTATCTCTATGTGGAACATAGGCAAGAAGAAACTTCCAGAATATCTTGGCCACTGCCACCCACTTTTTCTCTGTGGTCTTTTTAGCCTAAACTTCAGAGAAATCACAATGCATTAAATAATTTCTTTTGGAGTATCTGAAATTTTATGTAATATTCTTTTCTCTTCTTAGCATGTTTGTTTACATAAATTTCTTATAGATTTCTTATATCTTATATTCTTTCATCTCTTTGTATTCTTAAATCTGTTTTTCTATTGTGCAAAGGGAACCAGTTCTACCAGGCCCTTCTGTCTTGGTGTTAGCAAATAGGGGCGTGTTTAAAGAAAAACAAAACAAAAAAATCCAGCTTTAACCTGCAATGGAAGTGGCTTGCCTCCTTTCCCATCGCTGAGATGTTAATGTTGTGGCAGGGAAGCCCATAAAGCTGAATTAAACAAAGCCACATCAAGGCTTTGTGTCAAGGCAATAAACCAGACAGGGAGAACCACACTGATGTCGGATGAACACGTGGAAGGTGGGGGAGCAAGACAGCAGAAAATGTTTCTCAACTGTGCTGGGTAATTTCTTTCCTTAAGCATTAGTGAATATATGTAAGATTTTGTCGTTTTTCCATAGAAACAAACAATGGCAGAGAGCTTTTTCGTGTAAGTAGGTGGCATTTTTGTCGTGAAAGAATCCTTGCTTGAAAAACAAAAATCTCAGATGGCTGTGTGTGTGTGTGTGTGTGTGTGTGTGTGTGTGTGTGTGTGGTGTAGTTATATAAATGACAAGACTTAGTTGTTAAAAACAATGTCTTTGTTTTTGAAGAGTCGGACAGACAAATACATCTCAGAATTTGTAAAACATCTAATCTTTTTCCCAGAATTTTCTGGGCTTTTTTAAAAAAGATTGTTTGCAGAGGTGAAATACTGATCTTTCTCTCTGCCATGATGGCATAGGTGCAGCAGGGAAGCCCAGCGCGGGGTGGGGGGTGGGGGTGTTGGGGGGCGTGATGGGGTGGGAGTGGGGACTGACTCCCTCAATTCTTCATCAGTGTCTTCTCACACAGCATAAACCTTCTGCACCTCTGATGCCTATACTGTAGGTACCGTACTTTTTATCTCTAAGTTCCTGCTCTGTCTGGCTTTTGTTTCTTCATGTTGCAAATCCCTGATGCTGTTTAGAATGCACCTTTTTAGTTCTATGGCTGGGAAGTTCTGAGTGATGAAGTAGTTCAAGGCTGTACCTGAGACCAATTTAATATGTACATATATATGCATATTCATCGACATGAGTACAAGGAAAGTAAACATATAAACCTTTGATGCTTTTCACAGTAACAAATTTTCTTTGGCTTTTTCTTTAATGAATTTGATAGGTCATTTATTGCAGTTGAAGTCCTGTGTGTGTAAGTGTACTTATTTTCCAGCTAATTTTTAAAGATAAATTATGTGTGAGGCTAGTGATTTAATGGGCTATTGTGATGATGGAACAGCAGCTAGGAATAGCAGGAAATACAGACGGCATAAAAGAGCGTCTGTGCCTTCCATGAATTTTTTAAACATTTGGAAAGGTAAGATATAAGGTTAAATACAGGTACACCTTACCTATTTAGTGTTTGGTTGTTAGTTAGCATTATTAGTTGCAAGCACAATCTTAGGCCAGGAGGTTAGCAAAAAAGACCTGTAAGCAGCCCAAACTGACATTACAGAATTTCAGTGTAGACACATGGGAGGAGGCATGAAACGTAGCATTCATAAAGTGGGAACCAGCAGCCTGGGACCTCAGTAGTGTCCGTGGATGTTTTATGAATATCATTTATTATACTCCAATATAACCCTATAATGATGACCTAAGGCCATCAAGAAAAGATACTATTTATTTGATTTTTGACAAGGCAGGACAAGTTACTATGACATATTCAAAAATATTGAAGTAAAACTTATTGCCAAAAGAATAAATTCTTGTGCATCTATAAAGCTCAGTCATCTAGAATACAATATGACTCCCAAGTTTAGGAAAGCCAGTATGTTAATATTATTGTTAGCGGCTATAAGGATTTAAAATGTTGTATAAAAAGCCTTTAAGTGGAACATCAAAGGTACCCACCATGACTCCTGGTGGTAGCATGCATGCTTGGTAGTAGTATGTGGTAGGAAGAAACTGTGGACGGAAAGAGTAGTTATGTGGCTGTTGCCATTAGTTGAGTGGGAGTTAAGGTCAAGAATCTGAGTCTGGGAACATAGAGAAAGGGATGGACACAAGAGATGCTATGATGATTCTGCAGGACGAAGTGGTTAACTGGATATACATGGCAAAGAGGGAGGGAGTATTTAAAAGTGACCCCAGATTTTGCAGCTCATGAGTCTGGGAGAATGTTGTTTACTACTGTAGAAATGGGACAGGCAGCTGATTTTGCAGGGAGGAAGACTGGCTTTGTTTTCAGTGTGCTGAGTTGAGGAGCTGGCAAGAGACCTGGCAGGAGCTTGCACTTAAAGGCCTGGAGCACTAAGAGGCTCTTTCCGACAGTTCCTAAGACAAGCACAGACAGGCATGCTATTATTACTGCCCTAGTAAGCACTTAAAAATTAGTGATTTGTAGTTTTTTAAAAAAAATTTATGGGATGATTGGATTTACTTGAAAACAAACTGTTCAGACACATGGTTTTTACTTACAAGCAAAAAGTCAGTAATGAGACTTGCTCATCTGCTTGGAGGGTGGGACCAGGAGCAGAGGCAGGCATGCTGGCCTGACAACACTGTGTAGCCACGTTTCCTCCTGAAATGTGATGTAAAATTTCCATTTTACTCCATAATGCTTATTCGAATATAATTTTAAAAATCTAAAAGTATTAAGAATTGCCATCAACCTCAAATGAGAGTTTCTTACTATGTTTTCCTTGTGGTTTTGCTTGGCTTTTCTTGCTTATAGGGATGCTTTTTGCCTCTGACTTTCTTCAAGCTACAAAGGGAGATGCAATTTCCTGCCAGTAATATGACAGCTCTTTTGCTGCATCATTGAATGTTCTTGCTGTTTTTTTTATGATCTTTAGACAAATATTCTGAATTTATTAGCTGAGCATTACGAAGTGCTGTTAGGGAAGCAAGATAATACAACTTCACGTCATTGACATTTTTGTGAGGCTGGACTTAACAACAGTAAGGAACTTCTGATGTGACTTTAGACTTTCGTCTTCATAGGAAATAGTGTTCTTTATTAAAATGGCTAATTAATAATTGCACATACTGACTCATTGGAAGGTTAAGAGTCTACACAGTTAACAGACTTGAAGGAAAGCAACCTTAGGTAAATTGGATTAAAACCCATTTTTCTCTTTTTAACTATAATTATTACCCTGCTAATTAATGAGTACACTTTTTTTTTCCTGGAGACATTTTCTCTCTCTTTCTGAAAAAAGATATAATGAAAACAACTATTTTTCTGCATTTTAGATTCCTATAACCAAGCAGATTTTGTTATTATAAATGTAAGCACATGTTTTTCTAATCAGAGTGACTAAATCAAACTCTTCTTTTCATGCTGCAAACTATCATTTCCAGTGAATGCTATGGAAATAGGAAAGTCAAGTCCAGGGAGTATATGTTACTGACCAAGCTTTACTTATGGATTTGGAGTGTTTCCCGTCTTTCAAACAGCTGTAACTTAAAGGCAGCTTAGAAAAGAAATATTTTCTCAGGCATGACCTATTGAATTGTCTGGTAGTGCCAGAGTAAAACTGTAATTTGCTGTCTATTTGTGTTCTATGGATACTGGTGTGAAACAGTAGATTTTATTGCTGATATCCTTTTAGTATGAATGATTTTTTATAATTTTTTGATGGCTTCACTTTCTTCTGGTGGGAAAAACTCTGATTATGTTATTCTTTTCTAAGTTCCACTTTTGCTGTCTTACTTCTGCTCCTTGCCTTTTAATCAGTATATTCTGATGACTTCTTCAGTTGTTTCTCTAAATGATAGATACAAAGGAGCACCCATTGATAAGCTTTAAAAAGTTTTATAAGCCAGGTGTGATGGTTCATGCCTGTAATCCCAGCACTTTGGGAGACTGAGGTATAAGGATCGCTTGAGCCCAGGAGTTTGAGACCAGTCTGGACAACATAGGGAAACCCCATCTCTACAAAAAATTTAAAAATTAGCTGGGTGTGGTGGTGTGCATCTGTGGTCGTAGCTACTTGGGAGGCCAAGGTGGGAGGATTGCTTGAGTACAGGAGGTCAAGGCTGCGGTGAACCATGATTGTGCCGCTGCACTCCAGCCTGCATGAGAGAGCAAGACCCTGCATTAAAATAAAAAAAAATAAAAAATAAAAAAAAATTAAAAAAAGAGTTCAGGCATGGTGGCTTACATCTGTAATCCCAGCACTTTGGGAGGCTAAGGTGGGAGGATCACCTGAGGTTGGGAGTTCAAGACCAGCCTGGCCAACATAGCAAAACCCCATCTCTACTAAAAATACAAAAATTAGCTGGGCATGATGGTGCACGCCTGTAATCCCAGCTACTTGGGAGGCTGGGGCGGGAGAATCGCTTGAACCCAGGAGGCGGAGGTTGCAGTGAGCCAAGATTGCATCATTCACTCCAGCCTGGGGAACAGAGTAAGACTCTGTCTCAGAAAACAAAACAAAACAAAATCCTGTATAAAGCATATTAAGTAAGTGTAGATTGCAGGAGGATGCTTATCATGACCTACAAGTCACCTAGATGTTTGCATAGAAAATCAGTTCTGAAAAATTTAATAATGGTTCCAGTTCTTTCCAAGTCTAATAAATACATCTTTAAAGCTAGGTTTTACCACCTGCTGCTGTTTCACCTTTATGTCAGCTTGCCTGTTTGAACTATCTCATTCTAACTGCCAGATTCGCCTGTTGATGGAACTTGATCTACTGATAGTTTAGTGTGGGCTGTTCCTGACACTGTTCCTTGTCTAGTCAGCCAGCCCTTTCCTCAGCTCTTCCATAGCAACCATAACCTGTATTTACTGAACGTAGAACTTAATGTATATTATAACATTAGTTAACATGAGTTTAGTTAACAGTTATTGAGTGCTTGCTATGTATCAGGCACTATGCAAAATACTACACGCAAATGATTTTTAGGTAGTAGTTTTGTCTGGTTTTACGGAGGAATAAACTGAGGATTGATTTGGTAACTTGCCCAAATTCACATTAGGGAGAAGTGGAGCGAGGACTCAAACACACATCTGTCTGACTCCAGAGTCTATTCTTTTAACACCTGTACCATGATGGTAATTCCCTGGTCTACCTGCTGTGGTTTGGACTAGTTGAATGTTTCTCAATCTGGGGTCCATCAGCCTGCCAGTGGGTCTTAATTTCCTTTATGTTCAATGCTATATGTGAAACCTAAGTTAAACAAGTTTGTTTTCCTGATATTGATGAGTCTCCTTTGTTGTTGCTATCCACATGTATAGTGACTTTGCCATAACTAACTTGCTTTCCTGAAAGACAAGTTTTGTTAAATAAATTAAACCAGCATTTTTTAATATTGGGGGGTATATGGCTCTTTGCAAGATTGTAATAAGCCTTCTTTTAAAACTTAAGGTGAAATGTCTTATATATTTTTTATACATATGTGCATATATATATATATATATATATATAAAATATACCTACACACTTATATGTCTGTCCCCCACCCCCCCCAAAAAATAAGTTATATATTTGAAGTGCTTGTTGTTTTTTGTTTTGTTTTGTTTTGTTTTGTTTTGTTTTTGAGGCAAGTTTTCACTCTGTCACCTAGGCTGAGTGCAGTGGCACAATCACAGCTCACTGCGACTTTGAATTCCCTGGCTCTAGTGATCCTCTTACTTCAACTTCCTGAGTCGATGGGACTACAGCTGCACATCATCATGCCCAGCTAAGTTTTGATTTTTTTTTTTGGTACAGATAGGATTTTGCTGTGTTGTCAGGGTCAGTGTTGAACTCCTGGACTCAAGCGATCCTCCCACCTTGGCCTCCCAAAGTGATGGGATTACAGGCATGAGCTATGGAGCCTGGCTTAATTATTACCATTGCAATCTACAATTAACTATTTAAAGAACAATTTTTTTTTATACAAATGACTCATCTTATATCTGTAGATTTATCATTGACCAGAAAAAGATGAAGGACTCACAGGAACTGGCCCTTGTTATTTAAATGCTACAGGTGGACTCGGCAGGTGTGGTGTTTGCAGTGCTGGGGAGGATCTCTTTCTAAGGAGCATCAATACTTTACCAACCTAACCACATTAAGGATTAAGTAGATGGGAGTAGGGAACAAACTTTTAGGGCAACAGAGTTAAGGAATAAAGTGGGCTTTACACTGTGCAGCCCCCAGCCTCTTTATTATCTATCAGTTTCAGCTTATTTTGAAATCCGCCTTGATACTGCTTGAAAACAAGGGTTGGCAAACATTTTCTGTAAAGGGCTAGGTAGTAAATAAATATTTTAGGCTGTGTAGTTCTCATAGGTCTCTGTTCCATATTCTTTTTTGTGTGTATGTATATGTGTGTGTATTTTAAATAAATAGTAAAACAACGATCAGGACCATATTCTTGTTTTTTTTTACAACCTTCTAAATTTTTTACTTTAAAAATATAAAAACCATTCTTAACTCACTGGTCATTCAAAAACAAACCATGAGCTGGACTTGGCGCCTGGATGGTAGTTGACCTCTGCTCTACAGTAATCTTTTCAGTTGAGCCCATGAACACCTGAATTAGAAATGAAGGCTTATCTTCTATCCCATCCTGCAGAAAGCATAGACGTCCCTTACTACATCCAGTATCCTGTTGCCCCTCATCACTCTCAGACTTTTACTATGACCCCTACCCCTTCCCATTCAATTTTATCTTCTGATCTAAACTCTGCTGATCAATTGCCTGGATTATTGCACAGTTACCTGTTGTGCAAGTTTCTTGGTAGTTTACTGCTTCTAGTCTCTTTTCTAAACTATCCTGTACACAGCTTTTAAAATAATGTTCTGGAGATACAGTTTTACTGTGTCATCCTTCTACTCAGGATATGTTAGTGGCTTACTAATTTCTTGCCACGTGACATTGACACTTGTCATTCTTTAAAAGTTTATGGAGCTTCCCATACACTGACCACTGTCCTTGTTAGTTTCCTGTGTGAGTCCACAGTTTACAAAGCAGGTATAGCTTGTGATTAATTTCTTGGCAAATCTGAAATTTGTTAGTGATAATGGATTTTGTTGAAGTACGTTGTTAAAAGTAAATTCCAAGTTTGTAAAACTTAAAATTTTCAGAGCTGTAATAATAATAGTAAATATGAAGTATCATTGTGCTTTACAGGTATATTGGCCTGTTTAATCCTCACAACAGGAAGGTATTACTGTTTTTACCATTTTACATGGAGGAAACTAAGACAGAGAGGTCAGTAGAGAGAGTAAGAGGCAGAGGTCAAACCTAAGCTTTCTGGCTTCAGAATTCATGTTTTGAAACTACTGTGCTGTATTGCTTCCATGATGAATTAGTAGTTAAAAGAAAGACTTTGAACCTAGTAGAGGAGAGGAAGGAATTGTTCAAACATAACTTTAACCTTCATCCCTTTCCCTGCCAAGGTCCCAGGTCTTTTTGTATTTTGTTATTTTGCCAGATAGTTTGTGAACTTGGCTGAACTTTGCAGATGGAAGTATGTGAATGTTTGAAATAGGGAAGAGTTGAAGGTTATCAGAATAGAAAAAGTTCAGCTCTTTTCTGGGTGCACAGTCAGGTAGTTGCCTTTAGATAGATTGTGCCAGGGACCTTGTCCATAAGCAAAGACAAGTGAAAGCATTTGAGCATGATTATTCTTACTCTTTCTGGAAAATTTATTAAAAACATGAACAAAGTACTGTTTTGGCCAGCCATCTGCTAGAAGAGAGAATAAACTTGTTATGAATTTGTTGTTTCAGAAAACTCTTGATTAGTGTTGTATTTATAGATTGCATAATGTCATCTGGATTACTAATTTCTTGGGAAAGAGAAATTCTATTTTCTATTTCTTTTGCAATCCAAGCCCAAATTGCCATTTTTTAGAATTCTGGAGATAGGTAGAAGGTATATGAATATTGCCCAAGTGAAATATAGATATCTGATTTTACTGAACAATAATCAGCATTGATCTTGACTCTCGTATAAATCCTCAGATATTTAAAGATAAAGCTGATATATCAAGTACATACCTTCTAACCTGTTTGGGTAGGAATAGATTATTCTTTTGTAACCAAAACACTTAATTTTTTAAAATTCCTTTTCCCAAACATATTCACATCCTAAACATTTTTTTTTTGTCTTTTTGTTTTTTTCCTTTTTGTGGAGAATGGGGTCTCACTATATTGCCCAGGCAGGTCTCGAACTCCTGGGCTCAAGCTATCCTCCCGCCTCTGCCTCCCTAGGAGCTGGGATTACAGGCGTAAGCCACAGCACCCAGCCATCCTAAACATTTTTTAGCATAATAAAATATATCTTAAATATTACCTAGCTATTCATTCCACAACTTTTTTTTTTTTTTTTAGGCCACTGTGTGTCAGGTATTGAATGACTTCTCTGCCCTAGGCAGTGCTGTAGGTGCCCAAGATATATCCAAGAATAAAACAGTGCTCTGTGTCCTCATAAAGCTTATGGGGCAGAAGAGATAACCAATAAGCATAACACATAAGTAAGTTTTATAATATTGAGTGGTAGGTGCTGTGGATAAAAGAGAAGTAGGGCAGGGTAAAGAGGGGCTAGGGAATGGGGGTTGTACTATTACAGATGGATGGTTAGGGCAAGCCTTGCTTTGACTTGAGCAGAGACTTGAAGGAAATGAGGAAATAAGCCAAGTGGCTAATTAACCGTAAAGCTTGTCATCTCCTCTTATTTTCTTACCATTCTTCACTTTGATTAATTTGAGTCCCTAATTATAAGACATTGATATACCTATAAGTATCTCAGCCTTCCCTACATTAAATGATACAATTTTTAGTCTCTTGATGGAGTGGAATTATGAGGAATCTCAGGATAAGCATTACTGGGGAGAGAGCTTGATTATGGCTCAGTGGAATGTAATTCCTAAAATCTGAGATCACTGTTAAACTGGTCATGATTTAATGTTCTGTTGTATCCTGACTAATGGAGGCATATAGGGCCGTGTATGTTTTAATGTCTCCTTTTATATAGTAACTCTCAGTACATGTCTTGGAAAGGAAAGAAATAAAATCTTAAATAAAATAGTTGATTTCTTTTTCTAAGCTGGAGACTTTGCAAATTTGACTTCATTTCCTCCTTACAATAGTGCTTCTTAAACTTGAGCATGCATCAGAATCACCTAGAAGGCTTATAAAAGCCCAGGCGGCTGGACCCCAACCCCAGAATTTCTTACTGAATAGTTCAGAGTAAGGCCCACAAATGTGCTTTTCTAACAAGTTCTCAGATGATCCTGATGCTGCTGGACTCAGGACTACCACCTCACGACATGCCTCCGAAAATAGTATTATATTTTACCAATTATTCAGAAAGAAGTTAAATTGTTTTGCTTGGGACCCAGGTATGCATGAGTCCATGGATCCTTTTTGTCTTGTCTTGCATCTTTCTTAAATTTTTCTTTGAAAATGACCAAGTAATCCTTTACTTCTTGGTACTCTTTAGTCTACACTGATATATCTTCTGAAGGAAAATTCAAGCTCTGAGATAGTTTTATAGGAGTTGACTCACAGAAGCGCCCTACTTTTGTTAAAGTAGAACATACTAAATCACTAAGAAAAGAAAGACCCTTTTAAAAGTCTTTGGAAACATTTTAGAGTTATGTAGTTAAAGTATTTGCATTATGAGCATTTATAGGCTTGCTTTGACAACTCTAGCAAAAATCAGATGCATAAATGAATCTTTCCCTCTTGTTTTTTATTGCTCATTTGTTTCCTGGAGTTTGCCTCACCTTCTCTTCTTTGAACGCTGTGGCTGAGCTGTCTGGGTGGTCACTGTGTCTGGTTGATTCACAGATCAAGGCAGCCCCTATAAAAGCCAGAAATGTCCCCAGTGAAATCCAGTGGTAATAAAACAGATGTTCCTGGATCTTCTTGTGTGTTCACTAGATACCCGTTAAAGGCATGGGCATGTTTAAAAACAAACAAAAAATAAAACAAAACTTAGAAAATTGGCAAATCTTAGTTAAGCAATTAGACTTAAACTCCCTTCCAAAGCCACAGTGTTTTAGTACAATTATTAAGTAGCAAAATTGACTTACTTGAATTTTGCATCCTTCCTCTGGCCTTGAAATACTCTCTACTGAATGGAGTTCACGGACAATGAGTGAGATTTTAAGGAAAGACAGGGAAGCCTCAGTGATTTTGGATAATCACTCATAAAGAGGAAGAAAAGAACCAGAGGAGCGGTAAATAGGCTATTGTATAAAATGGGCAATGAAAGGATACTAAAAACAACATTTTATTTCATGTACTTTATGTCATTTGATTTATATCGGTGAGTTTTTATTTACTAACAGGGAGCTACTATTGGTAGCAAAACTTTGAGGACTTGACGGTGTATTGGCTGAGAAACCTCTTGAGGTGGTTACAATGGCCACTGAGATGCTGTGGTATTCCCTGTGCAGAAACTTTATCCATTCTCTCTAACCTGTCATCACAAGACAGACATACCTATTTAGAAAATTTAGAAAGGGCTGCAGAGTTCATCTCATAGAATCTGTGCCTTACACTGGGAAACTGAGCTCAAAAATGTGTTTAAGGTGAACAGCTAATGAATGGCAGAGTCTGGAATAGACAGATTGATAGTTGCACAGTCTGCAGGTCCCCAGATCATCCTGCTGTATTTTTCCCTCTTTGAGGCATCTCTCTGCATTCGTCTATCATAAACCATTTATTTTATGATATCGTTGTAGAATACAGTGTGTGCTCTACAGCAGAACTGCAATTATTTGACCTTACCTCACCTGTATTCGTATTAAAAATATAGCTGAGGGTTTTTGTTTATTTGTTTGGGCCTTACTGCTTATAAACAGATCCTGTCTCTTAAATGTTCATTAAAACATTTCTCCTCTTTTTGACAATTTGAATAGTCAAGGTCTCAACAGGAAATAGCACACTTAAGTCAGGAGAATTTTAGAAGGATGTGAACAGGGTATTGGGGAACTACAAGGCGTAGTGTAGAAAATGCCTGAAATTATCAGCTGAGGTGGAGCTGTTACTAACCCACACCCCGAATGGGTGAGTGGAAGAAGAGATTTATAGAACTTGACAGGAGATACTAGACCCTTTATCTAGAGCTGATTGCACCTTGAGAGAACTTCAGACCAGGGCACAGCCAGCTGGAGGCCACTACACAGGGAGGGTGTCCAAAGAATAGATATACTTGACCCTACTCTCTTCCCTCCCCACGCGCCAGTGGCTGAATCCAGTGGCCCTTTACACACTTGCCCCTTCTGGTGGCAGAGAACAGGGTGGGGAAGGTTTCCAACAACAGAGATACCTGAATGTTCTTGGTTTGCCTTATAAATTAAGGCTTTAGAGTTTGTGTTGCATAAAATTAATTTATTTGGGTCAACTGTATAGTTTCTGTGGTTTGATTGTTTTTAGTAAGTTCAGTCTTCAGTTATGTTTTAAAACTGGCTCTGTAGTTAATATGAGGTATATATTGGTGATCTCAACTTTTTTTTTGCCTCTAGATTAGTCATGTGTAATGCATACAAACTCACCTATAACATCCTTCTATATGTAGTTTAAATTCTCAAAGGGAAGGTAAATGAGGGTGGCTGAAGAATGGGCCATTTCTCTCAGGGGAGCATATGAAAAGAAGGGTCTCTGTTGTAAAAACCCTCTCCGTTTGATATTTCCCTTGGTTCCTGTTACTTGTTTTGTTGTTTAGCAAGTTTCTGCTTATGATCCTAATACTAACTTATTAGGGTAGGGCTTTATTTTCTAGAGTGCCTTGAAGGTATTGGATGCAGAGCCAGCTTCTCTGGCTACCTACATTCTTTGCATGACTTAATAGTGAGTTTTTGTAAACATGAACTCAATCTTTAGGGGTAAGAATCTCTTGTCACTGTTGGTGGAGGAGACAGAGAGAGAAATTCAGCTGAAATCTACTTTTACTTAACCAGAAATTCCCTTTGTTGGTATTTGTGCAAATTGAGAGTTGAGTTACAGATAATTTCTTTCTTTCTTTCTTTTTTTTTTTTTTTTTTTTTTTTTTGAGACAGAGTCTTGCTCCGTTGCCCCGCTGGAGTGCTGTGGCGTGACCTTGGCTCACTGCAACCTCCTTCTCCTGGGCCTAAGTGATTCTCCTGCCTCGGCTTTCTGAGTAGCTGGGATTACAGGCACCCATGCCCTGCTCATTTTTGTATTTTTGGTAGAGATGGGGTTTCACCCGGTTGTCCAGCTTGGGTCTTGAGCTCCTGGCTTCATGTGATCTGCTTGTCTCAGCCTCCCAAAGTGCTGGGATAACAAGCCTGAGCCACCACTCCTGGCTGCTAATTTCTAATTGATTGTTCTGAGTAATTAATTTTTAATTGTGAATTTGCTGAGGTGACATGTTTTGCCCTGGTAGGTCTGATGCTAAAGAGTTGTGTCAAGCAGAAATTGTTAGTAATAGATGGAGTCTAATCTGTCCCTCTGTTGTCCAGGCTGGAGTGCAATGGCATGACCTCAGCTAACTGCAACCTCTGCCTCCTGGGTTCAAGCGATTCTCCTGCCTCAGCCTCCTGAGTAGCTGGGACTATAGGCATGTGCCACCATGCCCTACTAATTTTTGTATTTTTGGTAGAGACAGGGTTTCCCCATGTTGACCAGGCTGGTCCTTAACTTCTGACCTCAAGTAATCTGCCCGTTTCAGCCTCCCAAAGTGCTAGGATTACAGGTGTGAGCCACTGTGCCCGGCCTCTATTTGTTTTTACGTCCATGGTTTCTTATCTTTCTTACCAAGTCGTAGGTGTTTACCTTCTGTCTCTTCAGCATTTTAACACATTTTCTCACCTATATCCTGTTTTCCTCATATTTCATATTTAACTTTTATGTCATTCTCATTTGCATACACAGAGCATCACCCCTCGTCTCTAGGAACACATTGGTTTTGTGTTGTTTTGACTTATGTCTAGTGCCATTAATATTTTTACTTTTTCTCCGTTTTTTTAAACCTTTTTTTCCTTGTCGCCTTTCTTTTACCTCACTCCCCTCAGTACTTTGTTGGCCAGAATGTGTGTATGTGAGCACCCAGAGGCAAAGAAGGGCTGGAGGAATGAGCAGAGGGGGTTATGAGCTACCCCTTCTTCCAGTTGTTGATGGAAGAGAGGACCAGAGAAAAGAAGAAAGGTTGGCTCATCAGCAGGTAAGGGCAAGGACAGAGTGTGCCCAAAGAAAGGGAGGAGCATGGAGTGTGCAGGAACTGCAGAGCTGAGCCTGAACAGCAGAACAGTGGAGCAACCCAGGAAGGAAGTGATGAGTCCCAAGTCTCCTTGGAGGGGTACATTTGGGAAAGAGGGCAGATTCCAATTCCATGGAAGGGAAAGAGCAAAGTGGAGCCTGAGCTTGTGGGGATTAAGCGTGCCCCCTCCCCCCAGGCAGAATAATTTTGATGATTGAAACTGTTCTAAGCATCACAGTTACAGTATTTATGGCTCCAGAACATCATAGTGTTAACTAAAGTAGAATAGAGAGATAGCAGGACATGGACTTCCAAATGCAGCTGGATCAAAGTAACTTTATTTCTGATCTCCTAATTTGAGCTAAGTATCATAGGTAAAACAAGCACTTAATAAATATTGGTTGAACTGAAAATAATTTAGTCTCTTCTGTAAAGTATTTTAAAATGCATATGTATATGTTTTCATCCATTTTTCTACTGTGTGAAAACACTGAGAATGTATAAATGGATTAGTTAGTGCCCTCTGTTGAAGCGTGGAACTTACTTGGGCAAATGACAACTTGTAAAGTTGTCTTAAGGAATATCAACAAGGTAGAAATGTACTAATTATGCCTTTTGTAGGGGAGAAGTCCAGTCCTGTAGACTCCAAATAAAAAATTAGATTGGAATTCAGAAAAGTTGTTTCAGCCAGGGGAGTAGCAGGAGTGAAGGCAGGGCCAGTTGGTAAGGAGCAGTATGTCGGGACTGGGGAGAAGCTCAGTGAGGGCTGAATAAAGGTGAGTGGTAGAAGATAAACTTGGAGAGTAGGGTAGAGAATGGAGAATGCATACTGCCTAATGCTTTAATTTATGTTTTTATTTATTTTATGCCTTAAAAGTCTCTCTTAAATATACAATCAGATTTAGAAATAATCTCAAATGTTTTCTTCCGGAAGACTATGCTCTCTGGATGTATTAAGGTTCATATTGGTGTTAACACTTTGTGTGATAGAAATTTTAATTTAAACATTTGTCTTTTTATAATTAGTTTTCTAAATCACATAGCTTTTAAAGAAAAATTGGATCTTTTATTAGAATATAACATACGTTCAGAAAGGCATACAAGTCCTCATCACCAAGTGGCTACTACTGAGCTCAAAATAGAATACTGTCAGCATTCCAAGTCTCCCTTTTCCCCTTTCCTAGTTACTACCCACCCCCTCCAAAATAACCGCTGTCCTAACTTCTCACACTCTAGCTTAGTTCTGCCCATTTTGAGCTTTATATAGATAGAAGCTTATCATATGTACTCTTTTGTGTTTAACTTGGTTAAGATTATTTATGAGATTCAGCCATAGTTTTGCATGTAGGAGGTCACTGCTATGTAGTTTTGCATTGTATAATTATACCACATTTAATACTACTGCTGTTTATGGACAGTTGCGGTGTTTCCAGGTTTTCTTTTTCCTACCTAATTACAAATAATGTCACCATGAACATTCTTGTGCATCTTTTAGTGCAATTTACACGTATTTTTTTGGTTTGGTAAATCTCTAGGAATGGAATGGATGAATTCTAGGGTATTTATGTTTTAACTTTAGTAGATTCTGCAGATAATTCTAAAGAAATTGTACCAGTTTATATTTCCACAGCAATATATGAGAGTTCTTATTGCGCCACATTTTTGTCGATGCTTACTATTGTTGGTCTTAAGCTCAACCATTGTGGTTGGTGTATAGTTTGAGCTCATTGTGATTTTAATTTGCATTTCCCTGAAAGTAAGATTTTTATTGGTTCTATAGATACGGGAGGTGGGGTATGTATTAGTCCATTTTTACACAGCTGTAAAGAACTGCCCGAGACTGGGGAATATATGAAGGAAAGATGTGTAATTGACTCACAGTTCCGAATGGCTGGGAAGACCTCAGGAAACTTACAATTATGGTGGCAAGTGAAGGAGAAGGAAGTACCTTGTTCACTAGGAGGCAGGAAAGAGAGAGAAGTGAAGGGGGAAGAGCCCCTTATGAAACCATCAGATCTCATGAGAATTCATTCACTGCCAGGAGAAAAGCTTGGGGGTAACTGCCCCCATGGTCCATTCACTTCCCATCAAGTCCCTCTCATGACACATAAAGATTATTCATTATGAGATTTGGGTGGGGAATCAGAGCCAAACGGTATCGGGGGTTATGTGTAGGAGGAAGGTGTCTAGTTTTTTCGTTCGTTTTTTTATTGGGTTGACCTTTTTAAAAAAGTAATTTGGGCCTGGTGCTAGGCTGGGAGGCTGAGATGGGAGGATCACTTGAACCTAGGAGTTAAAGATTTCAGCGGGCTATGATCATGCTGCTGCACTTCAGCCTAGGCAACAGAGTAAGACCCCATCTCAAGAAAAGAAAAGAAAGAGTAATTGGTAGAGGCTCTTTTTATGTATTCTGGATATGAACTTTTTGCTAGTTATACATGTTACAGATATATTTTTTTCTATTCTGTGGCTTGCCTCCCCTCAATCCTCGATCCCTCTCTTTTTTTAAGAACAGGTTCTCGCTCTGTGGCCCAGGCTGGAGTACAGTGGTGTAATCATAGAGGTCACTGTAACCCTGAACTCCTGGGCTCAAGAGATCCTCCCACCTCAGCCTCCTGATTAACTAGGACTACAAGCATGCGTCACTACACGTGGCTAAATCCTTAATTTTTTTTGTAGAGACCAAGGATCTTGCCATATTGCTCAGGCTGATAACACACTCCTGGGCCTAAGTGATCCTCCTCCCTCAGAATCCCAAAGTGTTGGGATTATAGGTATGAGCTGAGCCACCATGCCTGACCTTTTTCTACTCTCTTAGTAGTATCTTTTGATGGCAGACGTTTTTAGTTTTAATGTATTCTGTGTCTGTCTTTTAAAAATGATTGTTTTTTATGTGTGTGTCCTACTTAAGAAATCTTGCCTGTGTTAAGGTCATAAAGATACTCTCCTATGTTAATGTCTAGGTATGGTGTGAGGCAGAGGTCAAGATTCTTTTTTACCCTCATGCATATGGATTGCCATTGTTGCTTTTTTTTAATGTTTGAAATCATAGAATATAAAATATTTCAAAATATTTTTATCTAATTCATTCTCTTCATATAATTTTAAATGACTTAAAAAACTCTCTTTTAATAAAAGTAATGGTTGTTCTCTTTCTTTTGTTGTATTCTAAATTGCAAACAAAATACCCTCCTGGACTTCTGTTTATCTATTTGTAGGGAAAGTTAAACAAAACAAAAACTTGAACTCAAGAATTTTATATCATATCCTTACCCTGAGAAGTGATGTCTTTATTTAGAACACAGGAAAATCCTCCAGCTGTGATGTATGTATAAACATACAGAAGAAGGGAGAATTGGTGATAAGATTTAAGTAAGTCTGTCAGAAAAACCAGTAGTTTCTATTACTTGACTCCTTTCTGCCATTTTCTTCTTGATTTATTTCTTATGTTAATTTCAAAAAGGATTTACTGATACAGTTGGAAGGAAAGGAAACATTCTCTGTTATTTCTTTTTAGTATTATTTATGCTTGTTCTTTTCTCCTGCTTTCCTGATTTTTCTTCAAAGGCATAAGGCATGAAAATGGTTTAGCAGTGGAACTGATGAACAAGTGTACTTTGAGGTTGGCTTATTTGGTTAGCTGATTCTTTTTTGCTGTTCTTCGTGGTCCTAAAATCTTTGAGAAAGCTAATTTCTTTTGAGATAGATAAAACTGTACTTCCAAGGCAAACCATTTATTGGAAAATAAAAAAGACAGTAAGAATTTTGTGGTATATTGTATGTACACTACTTTCTGTAGTTGGGCTATGTAAATGTTTACAGTATTGAAATTAGATCTTCAAGGATTAGCTTGACATCTATTTTGAAAGACATACTTTTCTGTTTACGTGGAACTTTGTCTCCAATAGTATGAGATTATATTCTTCAACTCTAAAGCTCTTAAATACAGTTTTGTTTTCCCTTTAAATTTGTTTTGGATAAGATGAGCTCAGGATTGTCTATAGGAAGTAACATAAAGAGAATCAGAACTATTTAATGAAATTCCAAGAAATAAGGACTTTGAGGTGAATGCTTAATTCATCAGGAATTAGTTTAAACCAGTATGTTATTTATTCAAAAGTTGTCAGCTTTTAGTTTAAAATTTTTTTATGAATAAAGTTTCCCTTATTGTCTTTCATAGTGAAATCTGGTTTAGTGTAAGATGAAAATATTAATTGGGTTTTTTTTTTCAAGTTAATAATCTTTAGGGATTATTGCAGTTTGTGACCAGAAGATAATTTTCTTGTTATACAAAAAAACTCTCACGTCTTCTTTATTACATAGTTAATGGCAAAATATTAGAGAGAGTGATGGTAAAGGCAGAGTTCTCAGTAATAATCAGTCTTAGTTTGCCCAGCAAGTTATATTTTCTGTTAATTGTAATTACCATAAAATTCAAGGACATAAAATTAAGGGACTACTCTAAAATTTTAAGTAAATTTCAATTAAGTAAAATTCAGCTGTGTGTATTGAGTACTTGCTCTAAAGCTTATGATTTCTGGAGGAGAAGCATAAAGAAGAAGATGTAATTCTTGTATTCACATAGCTTATAATCTGAAATAGGACTAAGACATTTGTACATCCATGTGTTGTTTAACAGCAGGGACATGTTCTGAGAAATGTGCCATTAGGTGGTTTTGTTCTTGTGTGAGCGCCACGGAGTGTATTACACAAACCTGTATGATATAGCTTACTCCACACCTATCTAGGTTATATGGTATAGCCTTTTGCTTCTAGGCTGTATACCTGTGCAGTGTGTGACTGGACTGAATATTGTAGGCAGTTGTAATACAATGGGAAGTATGTGTGTATCTAAACTTATAAACATAGGAAAAATTATAGTAAAAATACAATATGAAGGATAAAATATGATACACCTCTCTAGGGTGTTTACTGTGAATGAAACTTGCAGGCCTGGGAATTGCTTTGGGTGGGTCAATGAGTGAGTGGAGAGAGAATATGAAGGCCTAGGATGTTACTGTATACTACTGTAGACTTTATAAACACTGGGCACTTAGGCTACACTAAATTTATTTAAAAAATTATTGCATTAGGCAATAGGAATTTTTCACCTCCATTATAATCTTACAGGACCATCATCCTATGTGTATGTGTAGTCTGTCTTGACCAAAAATTTGTTATGCAGTACATGACTGTATTTTAAAGATAGGGCAGAGGTGGAGCTTGGATTGGGTCTGGGGTGTGTGAGAGAGAGGAGTTGGGGAAGAGGCCTTGGGTTTTGATCCAAGACACTCAGTGAATGGAATTGCCTTTTCCAAAGATAAGTTAATCTTAGAAAAATAGGAGGAGCCGTTAAAGTAGAGCTACGGAGTAATAGACAATTGACCATAGGAAATTGGATTCAAGTGAAGAAGACTGGGCTGGAGATAGAAATTTGGGAAGTTGACAATATGATGTAATTAATCTGTACTTTACATGATTACATATAGTGATAACATTTATTACACTATATGAAAATAGATACTTTTAAGTAGTTCTCTTATGCTAAGTACTTGTCTAAAATAATCACTTTTGTTTGGAATCCGTATCTCATGTGATTCCCTAGTACACTGTATTGTTTTAAAGTTTCTATAAAATTATACTGCAATTGCTTGGTTATTATTTTACTAGACTTTAAGTGTTTTGAGGGCTGGAAACTGTCTTGTTGTCTGCCTACTGCCAGGTATGAGATGCTCATGTAGATCATATAAACTCAGTTTAATATGAGTTGAAATTTAAATTTAATAATAAGTACCAGAATATTAAATGTTTCTAAATGTGAATTTTTAAAAATATATATTCATTTGAAGGTTAGAAACCACTGTCGTTTCATTTTTAAACAGAACTGTTGCTTCAAACAAAAAAATAACTGAATGTTCTATTTTTTCCACTGTCTTTTTCCCTGAGGAGATTACCTCTGGGGAAGACAAGGCCTCAGTGGTATCACAATGGAAATTGATTCAGAACCTTGCAATTATTATTTTAGTGCTCTAAATCATTAATTTGAGAAAACCTCAAAAATAATTCTGCTGTGAATATCTCATCCTATCCGAAGTAGAGTATTTCTGCAGATATATGCAATGTAAGTATCAAAAAGATAACAGAGGCCAGGCACAGTGGCTCATGCCTGTAATCCCAGCACTTTGGAAGGCTGAGGTGGGCGGGTTACCTGAGGTCAGGAGTTTGAGACCAGCCTGGCCAACATGGTGAAACCCCATCTCTACTAAAAATATAAAAATTAGTCTGGCATGCTGGCATGTGCCTGTGTCCTAGCTACTAGGGAAGATAAGGCAGAAGAATGGCTTAAATCTGGGAGGCCGAGGCTGCATTGAGCCAAGATCGCACCATTGCACTCCAGCCTGGGTGACAGAACAAGACTCTGTCTCAAAAAAAAAAAGGAAAGGTAACAGAACATTTCACGTTTCTGCTGCCCTTTTTTTGTTTTGAGACAGGGTGTCACTCTGTCACCCAGGTTGGAGTGCAGTGGCGGGATCTCGGCTCACTGCAACATTCGCTTCCTGGGTTCAAGTGATTTTCCAGCCTCAGCCCCCCACGTAGCTGGGACTAAAGGCACATGCCACCAATGCCTGGCAAATTTTTGTGTGTTTTTTTGTAGAGACAAGGTTTCACCATGCTGCCCAGGCTGGTCTCGAACTTGAGCTCAAAGTCATCCGCCTGCCTCAGCCAAAGTGCTGGGATTACAGGTGAAAGCTGCCATGCCTGGCCATATTTTCCTCTTATCATTAACTTTGACTCTTCACAGTTTATCTTTAATTATAATGCCATAGTTGGGTTTGTAGGAAGAAACATTCCTCGGATCTTTAAAAATATACTTGATTTTAGTAGATTCCATAGAGCAATGATTAATACTTTAAAAAGACACAGCTGGTGCATCCCTCTGACTTACAAAGAAAATAGCACCAGGAGAAGATATAGTAACACTAAAGAAACTATCACCATTATTTACAAAAGTGAGGAACACTAAGGAGCCATCCTAAATATAGATGTGGAATTTAAAAATTCTGAGGAATGTGTAATATGTAAATCATAGAAAATTAGAATTTTATATCAAGAAGGACCCTTAATCAGGTAATCATCACCCTACCCATTCCTCCCTGAAAGCCCTTTCTTCAAAGAATATTATGCAGATGGTTCCCGTTAAATAGGTGAAACTGAATTGCTTTATTAGGAGTTGGGTTAGGGGAAAAAGGGGGCTTAAAATAATGAGAATTTGAAAACTAGTGATCTAATCTGATTTTCCTGTTTTTAATTTTCATTTCAGAGAATAGAAGTCTAAAGAAGTACAGAGAACTATCTAAAGTCATAGAGGTAGTTGGTGGCAAAGCCAGGTCTAGAATTCAGATTTCCTGACTTCTAATCCAATCATGCCTAAGCTTAAATGTTAATATTTAGAGTAATTGTGAATGCATTTTTAATTAGCCTTTATTTAAAACGATGGGTAATCTGTTCTACATATTAAGACTTTTCTTCCTTCCCAAATCGATGAGAGAAACTAAAAATCAATACTTGAGGCATGAACAAAATAATGCAATTTTAGTTTTGGTTGAATTTTCCTTGTATACTTGACTGTGGACTTAGAAGTTGTATGCTGTTTTATAGGTGAAAGATTGGACAGAATTGACACAAATATAGTGGTAGTCATTCATTCAGGAGCACTAAACCCTAGGACGTGCTGGTGTGGATGGCATGTTTGGTTTACAGAGGTTGTTCTCAGGTCATTGGGCCAGGTCCTGGTGAAAGCATGACCTTGGCCTCTCTCTGTCTTAGAAAAGAGAGCTAATGTGCTGACTTTATAGATTTATCTTGTGAAGGCGTGTGATATTGATGGGAACTCAAAGAACCCACACAATTTAAGAAAACCAACTAGAGTTTTTAAACTGTAATGATGAGGTTGGCAGAAATCTCCAACACTTCATTGGCAGTTTTTTACAAATTTATTTCTCTAAGTAAATGGGATAACTTATATGAAACAATGACTAAATAAATACTAACTTTATGTCCACTTTCCATTCCTTGTCTGATATTGTACCAAATACTGAAGCTTAAAAGATGAGTGAGATGACATGGCTTGGTGCCCTCAGGGATTTCATAGTCATCAGAAATGGGGCAGAGAAGGGGAAAGGGTAGAAGATTAGGATAACATATGAGTTTAATGGCATGGGACAAGGGAGTGTTCCTGCCTTTGGGAAGAGGGGATTGGAAGGACTTTTGTGAAAGAGTCATCATTTGAATTACTCCTTGAAGGATCTCCTCTGGTAGAGGTGATTGTGCACCTGGAGAAGTAGTTCACAATAGAGTTCTTCCTTTCTCACCTTTTTCAATCCTCCTTCCTTTTTTCTGCTTCCCTTCTTTTTAAAGGTATATTTACTTGCCGGACACATTCATGAGTTTTCTGGGACTGTGCCCAGTATGGTAAGCTGATATTGGCTCCCAAAGATATATCTGTGTCCTAATCCCCAGAACATGTGAATATTACCTTATTTGGAAAAAGGCTCTTTGCTGATATGATTAAACTAAGGATCTTTAGATGGGGAGGTTATCCTGGATTATCCAGGTGGGCCTAAATCCAGTCACAAGTATTCTTGGAGAGCAGAGGAGATTTGAGACACACTCAGAGGAGGAATTACGGAGACAGAGACAGAGATTGGAGAAATGTGGCTACAAGTCAAATGCCAACAGCCCCAGAAATTCTAGAAGGAGTGCAGCCTTGCTGACACCTGCTAAGGCTGCATAACAAATTACCAATAACTGAGTGACTTTAAACAACAGAAAATTTATTACACCTCCAGAGGCTAGAAATGCTCCCTCTGAAGGCTTTAGGGAAGGGTCCTTTCTTGCTTCTGACTGTTGCTGGCAGTTCCTGGTGTTCTTGGTTTGTAACTGCATCACTCTCATATCTTCCTCTATCATCACATGGCCTTTTTCCCCCTGTGTGTTTGTGTTTGAATTTTCTTTCTAAGGACCCACCCTAATCCAATATGCCCATATCTTAATTTGATTGTATCTGCAAAGGCCCTATTTCCATATAAAGTCATGTTGACAGGTACCAGACCTTTTTGGGAGACACAATTCAGTTCACAACAGGGGATGTGGGTGGCTTACACAGTGACAGAGAGTAGAAACAAGGGAATGAATTGGGAGGTGGTGGTTCTGTAGGCAAGAGATGATGCTGTTGGATTCAGGGTATATTTGGGAGTTGGCGCTAAGAAGATTTGCTGATGAGTATGAGGAGAGGGGGAGATTGCCAGTGACTTTTCTACTTATATGTATAAAGAGTTGCTAATCCAAGGGAGTGAAATGATAGATTTATAGTGATGACCTTGAATACACTTAAGTCATTAAAATTTCATTGGCAGTCCAGGCAGGGTGGACACCTGTAATCCCAGCACTTTGGGAGGCTGAGGTGGGAGGATCACAAGCTCAAGAGATACCAAGACCATCCTGGCCAACATGGTGGAATCCGATCTCTACTAAAAATAACAAAAATTAGCCGGGCGTGTTGGTGGGCACCTGTAGTCCTAGCTACTCAGGAGGCTGAGGCAGGAGAATCACTTGAACCCAGGAGGCAAAGGTTGCAGTGAGCCGAGATCACGCCACTGCACTCTAGCCTGGCGACAGAGCAAGACTGTCTCAAAGAAAAAAAAAGTCATTGGTGTTTCTCAGTATGTCTTACAACTCATTGAATGTTGTGGCACTATCTTTTTAAATATTTTTTCCCCTAGATGCTGATTAAATGAATGTTTGCTGAATAATTATGTTCTATTCGGTGTTTTACAGTGAATATGCAGATCTTTTATACATGTGTTAACATTTTAGTTCACTTTCCAGTTGGTTTATTTAATTGGTGGATACTAGCTCTATTTGGTGTTGTGAGTAGGTAGCAAAAGTTTATAAAATTGTTGAATATGTAAGATTGTGATAGTCTGCAGGTCAGTCTTGGTGGTTTTTAAGTCTTTTCCGAGTGCTAAGAGAGCTTCTCTTGAAAATAGTTAAATAAACAGCAAGACTTGTTTAACTTAGACCTGAAGTGGTAATGCTGGCACAATCAACTCATACACTGATGATTGGGCTTTAGCCAAGAAATTGCCTTACTACAGACAAAAATCACTGTGTGCTTTGTGTATCTATAGTAGTTTGAGTTTCCAGATACAGTGCTTAGAGGCATGATGCTTTGGTCTTCTGGGGCATTTGCCTTTAATATTTAAAAGTCAAAATGCCATATTTGCCTAGCAGTCTGTTTGGAGCTTTGCTGGTAAGAATTGCTTGATCTCAGGTAAGACTTAATGATTAAGTAAGTTTTTTTAAATGGTAACCTTAATATAGTGTTTCTCTTTTATCTTTGGAGAATTTGTTCCAAGACTCCCAGTGCGTACCTGAAACTGGGGATAGTACTGAACCCTGTATATACTATATATAGGGTTTTTTTCCCTATGTACACATACCTGTGATAAAGTTTAATTTATAAATTAAGCACAGTAAGAGATTAACAACAACAACTAAGAATAAATAGAATAATTTATAAAAGTTCTATGAATGTGGTTTCTTTCTCTCTCAAAATATCTTACTGTACCATACTCACATATATTCTGACTGAAGTTGACTGTGGGTAACTGAAATCACAGAAAGCGAAACCATGGATAAGGGGGACTGCTGTACTCTCATTGTGTTGTATTGAAAATAGGTGAAAGCAATGCTGAACAAAGGTAGTACTGTAAATAATTATTGAATTAAAATAAAAGCGTTGTAAAACCAAAGAAAATTAGAGTTATTTTGATCTGAGGTCATCAGTAGTGTAGGCGATTATTGTCTCCAATTTCTGTCCAGCTGAAACCTCAGAATGTGACCTTAGGGTGTTTACAGATATAATTAGTTAAGATGAGATCATACTGGGTTATAATGGACCCTAAATCTAATTACTGTTTCTTATGAGAAACGAAGAGGACACATAGAGATACAGAGAAGAAGGTGATGTGAAGGCAGAGGCAAGGATTGGAAAAGTCTATTGGTGTTTTGCTGGGTTTGAGGATGTCCAGAAAAGTTGCTCATTCCTGTTGGGAAAGATAATTCAGTAGTGGAGACATGCTTATATTTGCTCATTTTGATTTATAGCTGGTTTAGCGCTGCTGGCTAGAAAGAACTGGTAACATTAAAGAGGGATCTGGAGTCAGAAAGAAAATTCATGTTATTTGACCTAGCAGTTTATAGAATGAATCTTTAACAATGAAGAAACTGGTAAACAAATGACAACTTATAGAATATTTTGCAGTCCTTTTAAGATATAAAATGACTGACAACTTGGAAAGGTGTGTATGATACAAAGGTATGTATGAAGGGGTTAAAGCAGGATGTAAAGTTGTGTATATGTTATGATTACAACTATGTAAAAAGATATGCAGATTTTTAAAATGCATGAAAAGAAACCAAACTGTTTGTAGTACTATGAACATAGTAGGATTATGGTTATGTTGTTGTTGGGTCTTTTTTTTTTTTTTTTTTTTAACTACCTTTTCTTTTAAACTTTTGATAATGGGGCTGTATTTATAATAATTGGAAAACATTTAACTCTATGGATTTTGCGTGTGGTTCTGAGAAGGTTGAAAATAAAGCTTCTAAAATTTCCAAAAGGTAAATCTTAGTAATGGGCTAATTATAGGAGGTTTAACAATTTTTTTTAGAGATTCCTAAGAAGTTGAGAATAGCCATCTATTTGGAGTGGGTTTAAGGTATTTTTTTGATGTCATGTTTGTATAAAATAGCTTCTTAGGGTCATTTTTCAAACTTTTGAATCTAGACTCAACATATTTAATGTGATCAGCTTTGTAGGGAAACGAATAGTGAGTTGATTATTATCTAATGCAGTAGAGAGGAGTAGAACGTAAAGTTTTTAGGAAATTGTTTTGCTCTTGGAATTTTTGTTTATGAAAGACTAATTTAAACAATAGCTGTGTGTATTACACAGTAGAAAGTTAACACTATAACCCAACCTCCTAGCAAGAACCACTGGAAAAGAATTTTGAATCATACTGGGACTTATGTGATTGTAGGGACTTGGATCTTAATCATCTTCTAAAGTCATCTTGTTTGAAGTCTGTTTGCAGCAAAGAAAATTAAAATGTAGTCCATTTTTTCACTGTTTTAGAAGATGGGAGCAGTGGTGTAGATTATCCCAAAATCATTCATGCTTGGCTTTTGAATTTTTATTTTAGTATTTACTTAGGAGTGTGTATGTGCTCAGAAGAAACATCACAGCGCTCCTAATAAAAGCATGTCACTGTGAAAACTTGACCCACTGGAGCTGTGGAGCTGTCTACTTTCATCATCCT
This sequence comes from Cacajao melanocephalus, assembly GCA_963573385.1. Taxonomy (NCBI): domain Eukaryota; kingdom Metazoa; phylum Chordata; class Mammalia; order Primates; family Pitheciidae; genus Cacajao; species Cacajao melanocephalus. Next base: position 8,634 of record CAUYLG010069467.1, on the reverse strand, counting down.
GATTTCCACACCCACAGCAGTGTGCATCACCTCTGACACAGTCATGGTTCTTATCCACAGGAGGTAGCTAGGTATGATTGTTCCTTTACAGCAGTTAAGAGTAAATAGGGGTATACTAGACCATAGACATTCCAAGATTTAAGATTGAGTCATTCCCAAGGCCTCTGAATCCTTATGACAGAGAGTAATTGGTAATTTTTCTGAGGCCGAAATTTGAGTTAAGCCCACCCTGAGTGAGTCCTGCTGCCCAGCTTTATTGTTTCAGCGACATTCAGTCGTGTCTCCTCACTGATGACATTGCACACTTTAGCTTTTGTGGTCGTGACTTTTTTCTGTGGAAAAGTACCCCAAAAATAAATTCAGCTGGGAAGGCAGGTGATGAAAATCCTGAAGTCTACAAAAGTGATGGTTTCTAGGTGGAATATAGAAGTTGTAGGTAACTTCAGAATACTGAATGTGTTGGAAGCTAAACCGATGGAACTGAACAGATCTACCATCTCTTCTAATGGAAATGACAGCAACAAGAAGTTAGTGAAAGTGTTTCAGTGATTATTCCAACCAATGAAAATACGGCTTATCAAATAAGAAAGAAAACTTGAGAATGCTGAAAGGACTCTTAAGGTATTGTGTGAAGTTATGCACAGGAAATGTGAGAAGTAACAGATGGTAAAGACATTGAACTGACAAGTGAAGGTTGATTTGGAAAATTTCAAATATGTTTTGCCAGATATGAAGTTAATAGTGGGAGGCTGTCCCAACTCACCATATATTGCTCCTGGAACTGAGCTGAAGAAGCTCATAGATGGGAGGAAGGGCTGTGGCCTGTATGAACTCAAAATTGTAATGAAACCCACATTTGAAGAAGATACCTTCTCACGCATCCCAAACACATGCATCCCAAGAAGAGATGTGACCATCAGGCATTCAGGACTAATGAAGAGTAATTGTGATCTGTCCAGGGAATCATGTAATGGAGGGAACTTTAAAGATGCCTGAGAACTAGTTCCATTTGAGGAATAGAGATGGAGGAAGGAAAGAGAAGAGAGGAGAGTGGAAAGGAAGGAGAAAAGAGGGGAGTGGAATGTGAGGCCGTGCATTTGCTTCACTCATCTCTTTGACATGATTTGCTTACTTCCTTGGTCTAGGTTATGATTAATCAAATCCTGATGATCTACCAGGTCAAGTTGGTTAGTTATGTTAGTAACTTAATACTGTAACTTGGTGGGACTAAAGTTGTGGTTCCCCAGACATGAAACATCTGTAAAATCTCAGGCCCTTACCCAAAACTATTGAATGAGAAACTCTGAGTGGCAGAGCCCTGCAATCTCTGTTTTAGCAAGACTTCTAGGTGGTTTTGGCACATGCTCAGGTTTGAAGCCTTTTGTTCTAACTTGTCTGCATTCAGCCTTTCCCTTTAAGCATTTTCACTTATTATTTCCTGCTACCTATCACACAAATATACAATCAGTGGCCATCTTTATAATTTTGATTTTGTATTATTTTAAAAGCTTATGGCTAATTTTAATATAGTTTATGTGAGAATTCTCTTCAGTGGATATCTTTTTCCTTTTTAGTTACTTTAGCCTGGTGTTTACAGAATCTTTAGAGATAAAAAAGGGTACCATTTTTCAGGTACTAGTTAACATTATAAAGAAAATTATAAGCTATAGACATATTTAAGAATTTAGGGAGTAGCAAAAGGTTCAGGGCATGACATTTGTCCAGGATAAGGGTCTATGGTAATTTGGGAGGTATAAATAAACCTAATCAAATTGAATAGCTGTCAGTAAGAAGCAAGATTTACTGGGCAGTTGACTTTATATATTTTGATCTGATGCATAAATTAACCCTCTCAAATCTATTTAGCAGCTGCTTGTCATTTCCATTAGCTAAAAAGCAGCTAGTCTTAAATCTGTTTCAAAGCTCCTGCCAGTACTCCTCACTGAGTTTCTTGTTTAGCCTCTGAGCTCTGAGACAGAATTCCCAGATGCAGTTTAGTGCTCCCCTAGACCTCTTATGGAGTAATTTCAGTCCTTCTGCTAGCTCTTGAAGTGACCCTAGGCAAGTAATTTAATTCATTCTTTCTGTTATGGGTGGTAGGAAGAAGGATTTAAGGATTTATATGCAATAAGAAACATGCTTTAGAGTTTTATCAGTCTGAGCTCTAAAGGTAAAGAGGGTGAGGTGAGAGTTGAGTGTTTTCACTCATTCCTGACCATTTTCAGCTCCAGGGACATGGTAAATTCTTCTAGTAGCTTTCTATAGTGATCATACTTTTCCTAGATTTTAGTGCAGTATTTATCATGAATACTTTCACTCTCTTACATTTTGCAAATTCCTGTGATTACTTAATGTGTTGTTCTTGTTCTTGTTTTTGACCATTTCTAGCTATAGTAGATTCTTACTAATTTATACAAAGTCCTATAATTTTGTAGGTTCTTTTAGGAAAGTATAGGTTATTAAAGTTTTACTATGTTGAGTAAATAGAATTACGTAAAACCAACATAGTAAAGTTGTGTGAGTTTTTGCCCCAAAACTTAGTAGTTTAAACACCAAACGTTTATCTCTGAGTTAGGAATTCAGGAATGGCTTAGCTTAGTAATTTAAAACACCAGACATTCATCTCTGAGTCAGAAATTCAGGAGTGGCTTAGCTGTGTTGTTCTGGATCAGGGTCTATTTTGAAGTTTGCAGTCTGGCCGTAGGGGCTGGAGTTCTGGACTTGACTGGCTGGAGGATGTTTCTAATATGTCCTGCTCACATGGCTGTTGTTAAGAGGCCTTAGTTCCTTGCTGGCTGTTGGCAGGAAGTTTCAGTTCCTCACCTCGGTGGCCTTTTCAAAGGGTTGTATGAGTATCCTCACGACAGGGCAGCTGGCTTCCCCAGAGGGAGTGATCCTAGAGAGAGAGGAAGGAGGAAGCTATATGCTTTTATGACCTAGTTTTAGAATTCACAAGCTGCTGCTGTCACTTCTACTACATTTTGTTTGTTAGAAGCCAGTCACTAAGTGCTTTACATACACAAAGGAAGTGGAATTAGGTTCTCTCTTTTGAAGGAAATAATTTAAAATAATTTGTGGGCATATTTTTAAACTTGTTCTCTTCTTAAACTTTAAATTTGTGAAACACTTTTCTTGATACGTGAACGAATACGTACATATAAATTATATTTATTTACAGTGTCTGAATTATGCCATACCTGTAGTCTAAAACAGACATTTTTCTGTTATTACTCTATTATAACCATCTTTTCAGGTCAGCAGTTACATATCCATAGTATCGTTTCAAGTGATTCCTTATAATTCCGTTGTAGATGCATTCTACTTTAATCAGTTCCCTTTTGTTGAATGTTGAGGAGGGTTTTTAATGTTCCTTCATTAGAAATAATATTACGTTGGGTATTCTTTACATACATTTTTGTGAATTTAAGTTTTTTTCTTAGATTAAATGTCTGGAAGTTGGAAAGATACAAAAATGAAGGCTTTTGATACCTATTTTCAAATTGCCCCTCAGAAAGGTTGTATTAATGTACACTCATATCAGCAATGAGAAGTTTGTTTTTTTTTCTAAAACTTTATTCAGTGGTGTATATTACTAGACTTTTAAAATCTTTGCCAATTAGAAAAGTGGTAAATGGTAGTACTTTAGTTTTTACAATTATCAGTGGCAATTTGAGGGATATGTTTTTTGTCTACTTGTACTTACATGAACTTGCCTGTTTATATATTTTCATTTTTTCCACTAGGGTACTGTTTTGATTATTCTGTTAAATAAGACATCATTTCTGCCATATTTTGCAAAAGCATTTTCCAGTGCTCTTTGAAAATTTATCATTTTTATTTAGTCAAATCTATGAGGTTGTCTTGGGTACTTTTCACTATTTAAGTATTTTAATTGGTAGAGACAGGGTCTTGCTCTGTTGCCCAGGCTAGAGTGCAGTGGTGTGACTTTGGCTCACTTCAGCCTCAACTTCCTGGGCTCAAGTGATCCTGCCACCTCAGCCTCCAGAGTAGCTGGGACTACAGGTGCATGACCCCACACCAAGCTAATTTTTGTATTTTTTTTTTTTGTAGAGATGAATGTCTCCCTATGTTGCCCAGTCTGGTCTGAAATTCTTGGATGCAAGCAATCCTCCTGCCTTGGCCTCCCAAAATTCTGGGATTGTAGGTGTTGAGCCACCATGCCTGGCTCTGTAAAACTAAACTGACACAGAAATGATACAAATGATAGACTTAGTTGATAAGGACATTTAAGCAGCTATTTTAGTTATGTTCCATATATTCAGGAAGTTAAAAGAAAGCATATCCATATTAAGGAGAGACATGGAAGATATATACATACATATGTGAATGCGTTTGAATATATGTAGGTAAATACACATGCATACACAAATTTAATTTATAGAGATGAAAAATACGCTGGATGAGATTAACAATAGATCAAACATTGAAGGAAAGATTAGTGAACTTGAAGTTATGGTAATTGATTACCAGTGATGAAACATACAGAATTAAAAAACCATAATGAACTGTGGGATAACTTCAAGTGTGTTTAATTGCAGTCCCTGGCGAGGCCTTGTCAGTCAGAAAAAATATTTAAAGTAATGACTGAAAAAATGTCAAATCTGACTATAAATCTAAGAAGTTCCACAAACCTTCAGAACGTGAAACATGAAGTATGCTAAGAAGCACGATTAAATTGCTTAAAACCAATAATAAAAAGAAAAATCTTAAAAAAGCACTGAGAGAATACAGAACATGCTAGGACTTAAGAATGGCAACAGACTTCTTGGCAGAAATAGTGAACACTAAGAAGTCAGTGGAAGAGATCATTCTGAAAGAAAAAAGCTTTCGACCTAGAATTCTGTACACAATGAAAATATTTTTGGGTTGGGCATGGTGGCTCACACCTGTAATCCCAGCACTTTCGGAAGCTGAGGTGGGCAGATCACCTTAGGTCAGGAGTTCAAGACCAGCCTGGTCAACATGGCAAAACCCCGTCTCTACTAAAAAATATAAAAATTAGCCGGGCATGGTGGTGGGCGCCTGTAGTCCCAGCTACTCGGGAGACTGAGGCAGGGAGAATTGCTTGAACTCGGGAGGCAGAGGTTGCAGTGAGCTGAGATTGTACCACTGCACTCCATCCTGGGCAACAGAGTGAGATTCAGTCTCAAAAAGATAATATTTTTTAAAAAACAAAGGAAAAGGAAGACTCCCAGATTTACAAAAGCTGAAAGACTATCAACAGCAGACTTATGTCACAAGAAGAGTTAAGCCCTTGAGGTCAAAGGAAAAAGATACCAGGTGGAAATCTGGGTGTACATAAAGCAATGAAGAACATTGGAAATAATAAATATAAAAGACTTATTTTAAAAATTATCTTTCAAGGTTATATGTTATTTTAGTAAAGATAACAATAGTATATTGTGGTTGGACAAGGGGGAGGTTATAACCACTGCAGTGTCAGAAAATGGTTAACAATCTTCTCTTTGCCATGATGGTACCATTTGCCAATTTCCACGCTGTAAATACGGCCACAGTGGTGGTTTTCAGGCTACCACCATTATGTCACTAAATGCGGAGCTGGGAAGAGATACATAGTCATATACCGTTACATAGTATTTCCAGCATTAATATGCAACAGATGTATGTGTTAGACAATAGTAAAATGTAGTAAAATAATTAGGATGTGATGAATTTTGAGTATTTACTACTAAAAATTCCACAGCCAACTTGTGAACCAGTATATAAACCACTCAATGCATACCACTGTCAGTAACATGAAAGGAAAAAAACGAATGGCAGCAATAGCACAAAGACTGGGAGAAGGGAAATGGCAGTATATTCTAAGATTCTTATATTGTACATGAAGTGATACAATATTGTATTGGTAATGGAAATGGAAGTATAGTGTTGTACTTATGGTATTTGTGAAGTGGTATAATATTACTTGAAGGTAGACTGTGAGTTCAAAATGTATATAATAAACCCTAAATCAACCACTAATAAGAAAGCAGGGGGAATGTATTGCTAATATGCCAACCAAGGGGATAAAATGGAATCAGTTAATACAAAACAAGGCATAAAATGAGAAAAAAACAAAGAACAAATGTGATAAGTAGAAAACAAAAAATAATATGGTAGATTTCAATTCAGACACACTGTATTATCTACAGTCACATTAATGTAAAAGAAGTAAATGTTTCAGTTAAAAGACAGATTAGCAGATTTATAAAAAAAGAGGTAACTGCTGCCTGCAAGAAACCAATTTTATTTTATTATTTTATTAATTTATTTAGAGGCGGAGTTTTGCTCTTGTTGCCCAGGCTGGAGTGCAATGCACTTGGCTCACTGCAGCCTCCGCCTCCCAGGTTCAAGCGATTCTCCTGCCTCAGCCTCCTGAGTAGCTGGGATTACAGGTGCCCATTACCATGCCCAGCTAATTTTAGTATTTTTAGTAGAGATGAGGTTTCACCAGGTTGGCCAGGCTGGTTTTGAACTCCTGATCTCAGATAATCCACCCACCTCAGCCTCCCATAGTGCTGAGATTACAGGTGTGAGCCACTGTGCCTGGCCAAGAAACCCATTTTAAGTATAAAGACCATATAGGTTCAAAGTAAAAAGATGAAAAAATATAAATGTTGATAACACCGATTATAAGAAAAATAGAGTGGCTATGTTTGTATTGACAAAGTAGATTTTAGAGCAAACAGTATAATCAGTGATACGGTCATTTCATAGTGATAAAGCGATCCATACATCAAAAAGATACAACAATCCTAAATGTTTATGCACCTAAATAGAACTTCAGTATACATAAATCAAAAGCTGATAGAACTGCAAGCAGAAATAGATTCACAGTTATAGGAAAACATTTTAATGCCCTTCTCTCAATCTTTGGTAGAATGAGTAGATAAAATTATTAAAAATATGGAAGACTTGACTAGCACTCCTATAACGAACTGGACCTCAGTTTGTAAGAATAATGCACTCTGCAATAGCAAAATACACATTCACGTACATATGGAATATTGATATGGTTAGGCTTTGTGTCCCCACCCAAATTTCATCTTGAATTGTAATCCCTCTAATCCCCATGTTGTCAAAGGAGAGACCAGATGGAGGTAATTGAATCAGGGAGGCAGTTTCCCCCATGCTGTTCTCATGATAGTGAGTGCCTTCTCATGAGACCTGATGGTTTTACAAGGGGCTCATCCCCCTTTCGCTTAGCACTTCTCCTTCTTTCCGCCATAGTTGTGTTTCCTGAGGCCTGCCCTACCATGCTGAACTGTTAGTCAATTAAACCCCTTTCTTTAATAAATTACCCAGTCTTAGGCAGTTTTTTATACCAGTATGGAAACTGACTAATACATTTACCAAGAGAGACATATTCTATACTATAAAACAAGTATAATTTTATTTTGTTTTAAATTCAGCACTGTAAGACAAGGTGAGAACAAAATATTTTAAAAATTAATTCCTACTAAGAACATTTTCTGACCACAATGGGATTAAACCAGAGACCAAGAAAAGAAAGATAGCTGGAAAAAATCCCCAAATACGTGTAAATTAAACTACATACTTCCAAAATAGCTATGTGTGAAAGAAGAAATAAAAAGGAAACTAGAAAGTACTATGAATTGATGGAAAGTTAAAACACAGTATACCAGAATTTGTGAGATGCAGTCACGCAGTGTTTAGAAGGAAGATAATCTCAAAATTAGCAAAAGATGGACCCAGTGCATTGGCTCACGCCTGTAATCCCAATACTTTGGGAGGCTGAGGTGGGCAGATCACTTGAGTGCAAGAGTTTGAGACCAGTCTGGGCAACATGGTGAAACTCTGTCTTTAAAAAAGAAAAAATACATATTAGTAAAAGAAGTGATAACCAAAGCAATGAAAAAAAATGAAACCCCCTTAAGACAGAAAAACAATAGAAAATCAGTGAACCTGGGGAACATGACAAAACCCTGTCTCTACAGAAAGTACAAAAATCAGCTGGGCATGATGGCATATGCCTGTATTCCAGCTACTTGGGAGACTAGGCTGGGAGGCAGAGGTTGCAGTGAGTCAAGATGGTGCCACTACACTCTAGCCTGAGTGATAGAGTGAGACCCTGTATCAAAAATATATATTTATTACATATATATATACACATATATAACTTAGTTAATATATAAATAATATACAATATAAACATGTATAATTATATAAATAGGTATATATTATATATAGATAATATAAATTATATAGTATGTATTTATATATAATATAAATTATATATTAAATATAGCTACTGTATTATATACAGTACTACAGGTAGGCACCTGTAGTCCCTGCTAATCAGGAAGTTGAGGTGGGAGGACTGCTTGAGCCCAGGAGGTCAAGGCTCCAGTGCGATATGATCATGCCATCACACTCCAGAGCCTGGGAGATGGAGTGAGAGACCTTGTCTTTCAAAAAAAAAGTATAAAACTATAAATATATATTGTATATAAATATATGTCTAATATATGTATAATAAATAATATAACTATGTTTCATATGTATATTATATATACATATATAAATTTATATATTTAAATTTATAATGTATAAATATATAATTATATATATTTATATAATATATAATTATGT